>JASAMX010028355.1:0-22432 GCA_030248175.1 Microlaimidae sp. YZB2_3
CAGTTGCATAAAACAGACTTGTAAATCTTTTTTTTTTTGAAAATCGAAAGGGGCACCATTCTTTATTAGGGCCATGGTGAATTAGTAAGGGCGCGCCCTAATAAGAGCAGTCAATGTGTCTGAGAAATATATGAAGTGAAGTCACATATTTTTCTTTTACTATTGTGTTATATATTTTTATTTTTGGTTAATTTGGTAGAGTAAAACCAAGTTAGCCTAATATTCATAGATGTTTTTTTTATGGGGGGAAGAGGGGTCCAGCCCCCTAAAGCCAAAATTTTGGACCCTTCCCTGGAACAAATCCAGGGGGCCCCCTCGCCCAAGCTCGAGAACGGGCCGGGGGCAACCCCCCCCCGACCAATTTGGAAGTAATTTTTATTTTTTGTCAAAAACACTTTTTTTTAATTTAAAACAGTGTTTAAATACACTTTTTAGGCCTAAATAGTCGTTTTTAGTAAATGAAATTAAATATTAAACCTAAAAACACATAAATTATTGAGTTTAAAAAATTTTGTTAAAATATTGGACCTCCCCTGGCCCCCCAAAATTTGAAATCACTTACCCGGTGAGCCCCCCCTAAAAAGCCAGGGGGTCTGGACCCCCCCCCCCCCCCCCCCCCCCCAAAAAAAAAAAAATTTTGGCCTTTCACCCGGGGGTGAACCCCCTCCTCAGCGGACCCGACCAAGAACATCTCTATGCTAATATTATGCTAGTTTTAAAATATAAAGGCGTCTAAAACCGGGAAAAACGAGCGCGGCAGTGCAGCAGCTCAATATTATATTTGGCGTCCCCGTCCGCCAGCACCAGGAAGGAATTTTAAATTTTCTTGACTAATGTTTGCAAAATTTTTCTATCCAAAATCCAAAAAACCGTTAAGGTTATCTGTCGAACTCAATCTACATTTCCCGGATTTGGAAAAGAGGGGGTCGGGGCGCTTCAGCCTTTTCTCTCCACCCCCCTTTACTACGCCACATTACCTGACCGTTTTGTTTATTTTTAGGTTTGATGTTCGCGGCGAGTGAGTGCATGCTAGAAACTCACCGAGCCAAAAGCGACTGGAAGAATGGTACAATGTCCGGCGGGATTGTTGGCGGGCTAATGGGCCTGAGGGCGAGTATCAAAGCCGGGATCAGCGGAGCCGTCATGTTCGCTATTTTCAGCTCAGCCATAGACTACTACATGAACAAGGAGTGACAGCTCAGCTTCATGAACTGCTACCTGAGCAAGGAATGACCGGACACTCCGATGTACACTACCCAACCAAGTCCGTAGCCGGGGGGGGGGGGGGGCGGTCTAATCCCCCCTCAAATTCTGGGAAGGGAAAAAATTTTGTAAGACTCCCCCCCTCTATTTTTTTTTAAATTGGAAAAAAAAATTTTCCTACTCACGCAATGTATTAAAGCTATCTAAAATACATAAATAAGAGTGATAAAGGATCATGAAACTTCTTATTCACGAAAATGAAATTATTCATAATTCAAAACATTAGTGCAGTGCATATTGATAATAGCTGCAAGCATTTACTATAAAAAAACCTAACAAAATTAAAAAAACATTTTTATTTAAAAAAGAAAACGTTTGTTATTTTTTAATTAAAATGGATATAACTTTTATTGTTGTATCTATTTAAAAAAAGAAAAAATAAATCAAAATTCTGTACTTTAATTTAGGCCTCCTATTGCCTTTTAAGAGCTTAAAATTAAAAAAATTTCCCACTCCGGGGGGCATTCTGCCCCCACACCCTCTGACAAAGGGCTCTGTCCCTTGACTCCGCTGGGGGGTTCCCCCCCCCCAGTCGCCCCTTCCTGGGGGGCTCTCGACCCCCAGACCTCCCTTGTGGCCACGTATAAAGCACTTTCTAAAAAATCCCCCCCCCTCAATTGAAATCCTGGCTACGGCCATCGGCCATGCCAACTGTTATGGTAAAATTTGGCACCTTTCACCTCAGCCATAAAGTACTACTATATGAAGAAGAAAGAAATTTGTCGAGTCGACGAACAGAAGAAGTTTATAAGTAGCAAAGTAAGTGGTACCAGATTTGGCCCCATTTATCTGGGCCATCAAAGACTTTATTAGCTTTGCTATTTTACACAGCTCCTGTAGGTACTAAAAATTTTAAATTGTTAAACTGAGTCTCAATGAAGCAAAAACATATTTGAATTAGAAATCATATATATTCGTATTTTCAATTTTTCAAACCAAATTGACATGACATAATTTGCATTGACAAAATTTACTGATATTCACGCAGACCTGATCTAGAAATGCCCTTCTCCGCTTTATTGGAGGATTTGCCCCCCTCCTTTTTATTGCCCCCCCCCCGCCAAAAAATCAAAATATACCCTAAAATTATGACGCCATTTTTGGCCAATGATGACGCCATCATCGCGACTTTTTTTGCAGTTTTTAGCCTATTTCAATAGATTTTAAGCCATTTTAGACCTATTTTTACCTTTTTTTCGTTTTTTTTTGTCCCTTTTTGCCCTTTTCTCTTCTTTTTTTTCTGCTTTTTTCTCTTTTTTTTTCTCCTCTGCTTACCCCCTCCGTTTTATTGCCCCCCGTTTCAAAAAAATTGCCCCTCGTGCCCCCCCCCCGTTTTGGAATTGTGCCCCCAATAAAACCCCAGGGGCAGTGCACAGGTCTGTTCACGAAACCAGTGGCTCACGTCCGGCGTTTCCTGCACATCACCACATGACAATGGACGTGCAAGCTTTTTATTTATTTTTGTTGAAAGCCAATTTAATTAAAACTGAAAATTTTTAACAAATTTAACTTATATTTTAAGTATTTTTAAATTCCTAAGAGAATTTATAAGCCGTACAATTAGTTTTCTTGGTGTTTTAAAAAAAACGCCAAAAACAACCATTCACTCCATGGTCTTAAAAATACGCATGACACGCCGCAGAGGTTCGGCCGGTTTTGTAAATACGGCTGATTTTTTGAATTTTGATTAAAATACGGCAGGGGCGTAGTCAGGATTTTGGAAGGGGGGTTTGTAGGGGGTTGTACTCCAAATTTTCAAAATACCGTAAAAAAGACATTAAAAAGAGTAAAAAATTTTTGCGCTCCGCACTAACCATACATGGGCACGGGGGGGGGTTAATCTCCCCAAATTTTTGAAAAGGGGGGTTTAACCCACTCAGAAGTGGGGGGGGGAGAAAAAGTTAACCCCCCCAATTTTGGAAAAATGAAGAAAAAACTGTCCTTTAAAATACTTCTAACTGCCTCCAAACTTAAGTTTTGAGGTCAAAATTAATGTTTTAAATAGTAAAAAGCTCAAAAATGCAATAAAAAGGGCTTTTTGACATAAAATTAGCGTTTTTTTACCTATTTTTTCTTTAAAATCGAAAAACGATATGGGTAAAATGCACTCCAGAAAAAAACGATATGGGTATTTTGCGTTTCTCGGATTTTAACCCCCCCTAATTTGTAGTTTAACCCTCCCCCACTCCGCACCAACTTGCCCATGTATGCCGCTAACTGATTGTTTTTGCTGTTATTTGCATTGTTTTTTCAAGTTAAACTTGAAAGATTTTAGGTTTAAAAAGGTATAACTTTAAAAATCGTGCAACAGCACGAAAAAATTTTCACAAATTGTCTTTGAAATTCATTAAAAACAACTTAAAAGTTTTAAAAAAGTATATAAGTGTCGAGCGCCGAGCGGAGCGAAGCGCGAGAAAATTTTTTAAAATTTGTTCTCTTAGGACCCCAAATTTTTACCTCAGCCAGCCCAAAAAAGGGGGGGTTACAACCCCCATAACCCCCTGGCTACGCCCTTGAAATACGGTGTGATTGGAGGAGGAAAATTTCTTGCTATATATAGGCATAATATAAACCCACAGCCCCCACTATTTCGATTGACATAACTTCTCCTCATTGTCACCCCGATCATCATAATTGTTTTTGCGTCTATTTTGACCTTTCAAGATTTTGACAGTATTCTTGATGCGATCTTAGTTGTTTTGTTGTTAGAATTAGTTCTAGATTTAATAAATTTATTAATATTTTAATTCAAATGACATCTATAATCAACAATATATTATTCATTTTATTGTTTTTAATCAAATTCCTTTAAATAAACTCTTTAGTTTCAATTTTGTTTTCTACTGCTCCACACAAAAAAAAATTAATACAAGATTCAGACCTGTGCACGGTCTCGCAATTCCCCCACCCCCCCCCCCTTTTTATTGGAGTATTTGCCCCTCCCCCCTTCCAAAATCGCTGACTACGCCCCTGCCGTATTTTAATCAAAATTCAATAAATCAGCCGTATTTACTAAACCGGCCAAACCACTACGGCATGTAGTGCGTATTTTTAAGACCATGGAGTGAATGGTTGTTTTTGGCGTTTCTTTTTTAAAAACACCAAGAAAACTAATTGTACGGCTTATAAATTCTCTTAGAAATTTAAAAAAAACTTATAAAATAAGTTAAATTTGTTAAAAATTTTCAGTTTTAATTAAATTGGCTTTCAACAAAAATAAATAAAAAGCTTGCACGTCCATTGTCATGTGGTGATGTGCAGGAAACGCCGGACGTGAGCCACTGGGTTCGTGAACAGACCTGTGCACTGCCCCTTCGGTTTTATTGAGGGCACAATTCCAAAACGGGGGGGGGGGGGCACGAGGGGCGAATTTTTTTGAAACGGGGGGCGATAAAACGGAGGGGGTCAGCGGAGGAGAAAAAAAAAAGAGAAAAAAGCAGAAAAAAAAGAAGAGAAAAAAGGCAAAAAGGGACAGAAAAAAAAACGAAAAAAAAGGTAAAAATAGGTCTAAAATGGCTTTGAGATCTATGGAAATAGGCTAAAAACAGCACAAAAAGACGGGATGATGGCGTCATCATAGGCCAAAAATGGCATCATAATTTTTAGGGTATATTTTGATTTTTTGGCGGGGGGGGGCGATAAAAGGAGGGGGGGCAAATCCTCCAATAAAGCGGAGAAGGGCATTTCTAGATCAGGTCTGCGTGAATATCAGTAAATTTTGTCAATGCAAATTATGTCATGTCAATTTGGTTTGAAAAATTGAAAATACGAATATATATGATTTCTAATTCAAATATGTTTTTGCTTCATTGAGACCCAGTTTAACAATTTAAAATTTTTAGTACCTACAGGAGCTGTGTAAAATAGCAAAGCTAATAAAGTCTTTGATGGCCCAGATAAATGGGGCCAAATCTGGTACCACTTACTTTGCTACTTATAAACTTCTTCTGTTCGTCGACTCGACAAATTTCTTTCTTCTTCATATAGTAGTACTTTATGGCTGAGGTGAAAGGTGCCAAATTTTACCATAACAGTTGGCATGGCCGATGGCCGTAGCCAGGATTTCAATTGAGGGGGGGATTTTTTAGAAAGTGCTTTATACGTGGCCATAAGGGGGTCTAGGGGGCGAGAGCCCCCCAAAAAAGGGGGGTCTGCGTCTGGCGGCGGGAGCCCCCCAGCGTGGTCAAGGGGCAGAGCAGGGTCCGGGGGGCAGAATGCCCCCCGGGGTCGGGGTGGGAAATTTTTTAATTTTAAGCTCTTAAAAGGCAATAGGAAACCTAAATTTAAGTACAGAATTTTGATTTATTTTCTCATTTTTTTAAATAGATACAAAAATAAAAGTGTTTTTCAATTTTGTTAGGTTTTTATAGTAAATGCTGTAGTTATTAATATGCACTGCACTAATGTTTTGAATTATGAATAATTTCATTTTCGTGAATAAGAAGTTTCATGATCCTAAATCACTCTTATTTATGTATTTTAGATAGCTTTAATACATTGCGTGAGTAGGAAAATTTTTTTTTCCAATTTAAAAAAAAATAGAGGGGGGGAGTCTTACAAAATTTTTTCCCTTCCCAGAATTTGAGGGGGGATTAATCCGCCCCCCCCCCGGCTACGGACTTGGTTGGGTAGTGTACATCGGAGTGTCCGGTCATTCCTTGCTCAGGTAGCAGTTCATGAAGCTGAGCTGTCACTCCTTGTTCATGTAGTAGTCTATGGCTGAGCTGAAAATAGCGAACATGACGGCTCCGCTGATCCCGGCTTTGATACCGGCCCTCAGGCCGATTAGCCCGCCAACAATCCCGCCGGACATTGTACCATTCTTCCAGTCGCTTTTGGCTCGGTGAGTTTCTAGCATGCACTCACTCGCCGCGAACATCAAACCTAAAAATAAACAAAACGGTCAGGTAATGTGGCGTAGTAAGGGGGGTGGAAGAAGAAAAGGCTGAAGCGCCCCGACCCCCTTTTTTTCCAAATCCGGGAAATGTAGATTGAGTTCGACAGATAACCTGAACGGTTTTTTGGATTTTGGATAGAAAAATTTTGCAAACATTAGTCAAGAAAATTTAAAATTCCTTCCTGGTGCTGGCGGACGGGGACGCCAAATATAATATTGAGCTGCTGCACTGCCGCGCTCGTTTTTCCCGGTTTTAGACGCCTTTATATTTTAAAACTAGCATAATATTAGCATAGAGATGTTCTTGGTCGGGTCCGCTAGGAGGGGGTCCACCCCGGGTGGAAGGCCAAAATTTTTTTTTTTTGGGGGGGGGGGGGGGGGGAGGATCCAGGGGGGTCCGGACCCCCTGGCTTTTTAGGGGGGGGTCGACCCCGGGTAAGTGATTTCAAATTTAGGAGGGCCAGGGGAGGTCCAATTTTTTAACAAAATTTTTTAAACTCAATAATTTATGTGTTTTTAGGTTTAATATTGAATTTCATGTACTAAAACCGACTATTTAGGCCTAAAAAGTGTATTTAAACACTGTTTTTAACTAAAAAACTGTGTTTTTGACAGTAAATAAAAAAATATACTTCCCAATTGGTCGGGGGGGGGGGTGGCTCGGTCGGCCCGTTCTCGAGCTTGGGGGGGGGAGGGGGCCCCCTGGATTTGTTCCAGGGAAGGGTCCAAAATTTTGGCTTTAGGGGGGTGGACCCCTCTTCCCCCCCATAAAAAAAACATCTATGAATATTAGGCTAACTTGGTTTTACTCGACCAAATTAACCAAAAATAAAAATATATAACACAATAGTAAAAGAAAAATATGTGACTTCACTTCATATATTTCTCAGACACATTGACTGCTCTTATTAGGGCGCGCCCTTATTAGCACACCATGGCCCTAATAAGAACGCGCCCTTTTCGATTTTCAAAAAAAAAAAGATTTACAAGTCTGTTTTATGCAACTGTTACCCTAGCTGCGATGGCTCAGTGGTAGTGATTTGGCCTACCACTGAGCAAGTGACGGGATCGAATCCCGCGGACGTTTGTCAATTTTTTTTTACTATTTTTCTTTTGATTTAACATGAGTAGCCCACCAAAAAAAAATAATCGTCGTCTGTGTTTGTTATTGTGTCTTGGAAATTATACGCATCACATTTGGTACACCATAACAATTCAATAGATAACTAATCTAAAACATTTTAAAATGTTAATTCTGTTGAAATATGAGCCAAATAATAATGACAAATATAAAACTAATTCGTAATGATAAGGTTTACTTGTGTATTAAATAAAATGCAGAATAGTCTTAATTTTAAAGAACAAATATAAAGGAGCACGGAACAGTTGTTTTTTTAAAGAAAATTGATTTTACTATGAGGGTCATATGTGGACAGGGCCGGGGGGGGGGGTAGTTATACCCTTCTCCCCAAAATTTCGGATTTTGCTGACACCCCCCCCCTAAATTTGGGGTACCCGGAGACACCCCCCCACTAGACCCCCCCTTTTGGTTCGGTGAAGGGAAAAATTTGGGGTTAGACCCCCCTTTTGAATCACCAAAGATAAAAATTTGGGGGTTTAGAACGGCCATTTTTTAAAAATTTTCTCGCGCTTCGCTCCGCTCAGCGCTCGATTGATTATATAGTCTCCACTTCCAAATTTGTGTTACTTTGTTTTATAATCTTGGTATAACCACGCTGGACCCACCCAATTCTTAATGTTTAAATTGGTCTCAACCAGGGACGTAGCCAGGGGGGGCGGCCGCCCCCCCCCCGAAACGCTCGGACAGGAGGAAAAATAAGGATAGTGGTTGGGCTGGGGGGGCGGCCGCCCCCCCCCGAAATGGTCGCCAGATAGTAAAATTTGGAGGTTTTCATATGCTAAAAATTCAAAATTTTCTAGCGCCTCGCTAATCGCTCGGCGCCAAACTTTAAAATAATTTTAGTACCCCAATGGACCCCCAAAAACCAAAAATTTGTTCCGCTTCGCTTCGCTCAGCGGTCACTTTCTATAGTATACATACATATATATCTCGTTATTTATGTTGCCTGATGCTAATGTTATTTTAAAGTTAGTACAATATTTTTTATAAGTAATAAGTACTACACAGAAAGCAAAACAAACAATCATATTGGTTGATTTATGTACCTCCCCCCTCCTAAATTTTCCTGCCGCCTATAGCATTGGCTCGGATTTTTTTCATATAGGTAGGTACCCTAGAAAACATGGAGCCGAGATGCTGCTCATGTGCTTTGGTTTACAATGTGGGTTTAGCCAAGGGGTCTGAAACTAACGTCTCTAAATTCCTTTTTTGTAAAATCCAGGCTCTGTCAATGTGTGCTTATATAATTTTTAACTAAGAAAACATGTTTTTACCGCTAAAAACATTAGATAATAGGTTATTCGGCCAAAAACAGTGTATTATACAGCTTTATCTACGTTTATCCCTGCTTTTTTAACGTTTTCAAAAATAAAGGGGGCTCTTCCCCCCCTCCCGAATTTCGGGAGGGGGGCGGAGCCCCCCCTTACCCCCCCCGAAATTTTTTTTGTACTAAAATCCGCCCCCCCCAAAAAAAATGAAACTCTGGCTACGTCCCTGGTCTTCACTTCCAAATTGGTGTTACTTTGTTTTGTAATCTTAATATTATCATGCTAGACTCCGCTTTAGATTGTTATATAGTGGTATTAAAAATTTAAAGGTTGGGAGAAGTAATTTTAAAAACATTTTCTCGCACTTTGCATTGCTCAGCTGTAATTCAATGTACTCATTTTTATGTTTTTAGGTTTTTACTTTTTTAATGTTTTTGAAATCGAAAATTTTAAGATATAAAATTGTTTGTAAAAAATTTTTTCTTTGTTTTATGGACTTATTTTTATTGAATAATAGGAAAATAATAAAGTATGTGACACAAACAAGGCAATAAACACTCGCGCGAAGCGCGGAAATTTTTTTTGGCCCTTTTATAACGTTTAGAATTTGGACCCCCCCCCTTTCGGAAATTTTGTTCAGAGTTGGACCCCCCTTTCCGAAATCCTGGCTACGCCCATGAGGGGGGGGGGAAGGGGGGCCCAAAATTTTGACGCTAGGGGGGGTGGAGCCCACCCCACCCCCTTTGTTCATCTATGACCATGTCGGTTTTCGAATTAATATTGCATTTATAACTGTTGGTTTACCAAGAATAAACACGTTGACTTTGAAAGTGTGTCTACGCTCCACGTCATCAGCAGGGGACGGTTTTCATGCGGTTTGTAATACATTTCAAAAACAAGAATGCCTTTAACAGCTAGGAAAACACTCCCCACACTTCCTGTCTTCTGATCTGACACTTTTCATCAGTTTGCCACCAAATTTAAGAAAGAGGGGGTTTGGGATGTCGATGTGGTCCACTTCACCCCCCAAAGCCTCAAAATTTTGGGTGCCTCCTCTCTAAATAAATCAGAAGTTTATTCCTTTTCACCAAATTTCTAATTTTGTAACTTCTGCCCACCTCTTTAGAATATTAAATTTAAGTTCCTGGCGAGAAAATCTTCAATTTTCTTTCAAAAACGTAAATTAAAACCAATATAACACAAACTAATTTTTTTACACAATTTTTATACCTCAATGGCTCAATAGCGCATATTATTTAATAAAATGTAATAATATCTTAAAAAAACTAAAAATACTGAAAAAAATAATTTAAAGTTTAGAAGTATTTTGCTTTGGACATGTGCCTCTATAGGTGGGCTGGGCAGGGGGGTTGTACCCCCCCCCAAAAAAAATCTGAATTATAGCCAACGACACCCCTCTAAAATTTGGGGGTACCCTGGACACCCCCCTCCTATAATTTTGGGGGGTGGGGGTCCCCGTACTAAAAACACTAAAAATGGGTTTTTTGAGGTATACCCCAAAAATATTTTTCTGGGACACCCCCCTAAATTTCGGTGGTCCGGTCGGGTATACCCCCAAAATCCGAGAGGCTGCCCACCTATGAATGTGCCCTCTACTGACCATAGACGTACAAGGAATGGTCTCCTCCCCCCAAAATATCGAAACTGCCAACACTTTCCCTCTTAATTTCGGGTTACCTCAGACCCCCCTCCAAAATTCGAAGGTCCTAGAACTAAAACTCAAAAAATGGGGTATTTTTGGTATATGGTATACCCCTAAAACATAAGAACAATTTGGAAGGTTGCCGGTTGGGTATGAGTATAGATACGATATACCCTCCGCTTCAAAATTCAAGAGGTTGCCTGACCAATCGCTAAATTTTAAATTTTTCTGCCTGGCGTCGATACCTCCCAAAAAACCAGGGGATTCCGACTCTTTTTTTACAATTCAAAGTGCGATTTAGCCCAAGTCACCACCCCCTCTCTCCATACATGGGCAAGTTGGTCCGGAGTGGGGGGGGTTAAACCCCAAATTAGGGGGGGGGGTTAAAATCCGAGAAACGCAAAATACCCATATCGTTTTTTTTTTCTGGAGTGCATTTTACCCATATCGTTTTTCGATTTTGAAGGAAAAATAGGTTAAAAACACTAATTTTAGGTCAAAAAGCCCTTTTTATTGCATTTTTGAGCTTTTTATTGCTTAAAACATTCATTTTGACCTCAAAACTTAAGTTTGGAGGCAGTTAGAAGTCATTTTAAAGACATTTTTTTCTCATTTTTCCAAAATTGGGGGGGTTAACTTTTTCTCCCCCCCCCACTTCTGAGTGGGGGGGGGGGGTTAAACCCCACTTCTCAGAATTTGGGGGGGGGTTGACCTGACCCCCCCAACCCCCCCCCCGTGCCCATGTATGCCTCTCTCTCTAGCTGCCGGTATATACTATGCTTACCTCATTTCGAAGCATTTTCTAACGATTTTAAAATACTCTGCAGTGAGACTACCTTCTTATTTAAACGATTTCACACTATAAGCTTTTAAAATTTATCAGAGGATATTACTTGGTAAGATTTCCGCTTTTATTGCAGGGAGATATGCAAATATCACTTCTAAGCTAGAGCAGGTCGGGCATCTATGTATAATGTTAACTCTTCCAGGACCTGTCGGATTTTTGGTCGTACTACATAATTTCATTTAGAAAAATTCCCCGCTTTCGGTTCGCCTACCTATGATGGCGAAATTTTTGGAATAGCTCTTCATTCTTTGACCCATATCTTTGATCGTTTCCCGGACGGTGGGGTACTTTTCCGTGCCTATCCCTTCAATCTGCGGGTTGAGCCAAGCGGTAAAAAGACCAAAAAGAACACCTGCCCCCGCGCCCACAACGCAGGCCAAGCCAGCCTTCACCGTGCAGCTCTCCATCGCCCTAAAATGTGTAATATATTAGTTTATTTCAAAAAAATATTTTATAAAAATATAATAAAATAAAAATTTTATAAGATTAATGGCTAGGCTACAAAAGTTTACGTCTTTTTTAAGGTTTTAAATTTCAGGTCAATTTTACCGCAAAAAGTTTGGTAGTAAACCAGTTGCAATCATACATGGGCAAGTTGGTCTGAAGTGGGGGGGTTAAACCCCAAATTAGGGGGGGTTAAAATCCGAGAAACGCAAAATACCCATATCGTTTTTTTTCTGGAGTGCATTTTACCCATATCGTTTTTCGATTTTGAAGGAAAAATAGGTAAAAAACGCTAATTTTAGGTCAAAAAGCCCTTTTTATTGCATTTTTGAGCTTTTTATTGCGTAAAACTTCCATTTTGATCTCAAAACTTAAGTTTGGAGGCAGTTAGAAGTCATTTTAAAGACATTTTTTTTCTTCATTTTTCCAAAATTGGGGGGTTAACTTTTTCTCCCCCCCCCCACTTCTGACTGGGGGGGGGGGTTAAACTCCCCTTCTCAGAATTTGGGGGGGGGTTAACCCCCCCCCGTGCCCATGTATGGTTGCAATACAGAGTAAAACTATCCTTTTTACATTACATAAAATTATTTTTGAACCATTATAGAGTAGTTGACTTAATTTCGGCCACTTTTTTTATTTTTTTTGGATAAGTTTTTTGTAGCTCTTCTAATCAAGCCAAGATTTGGTCTAAAAATCAAGTGACAGCTATTTTTGGTATTCTAGTGCAAAATTTAAAACATTTCTGTTACACCGTGGAGTGGAAGTTTGAACTTTGTTTTTATAGTAGGCGAAATTAGGGCGCGTGCCATTAACTTCGGCCACCTAGAAAAACTGGCTATACCATAACTATTGCTAAAACGAACAATAAAATTTTTAAAGGTTGCTAATTTATCTTTAGGCAGACCTGTGCTCTGCCCCCCGGGGTTTTATCGGGGGGGGGCACGGGGGGCTACTTTTTTGAAACGGGGGGAATAAAATGATGGGGTACAAGCAGAGAGAAAGAAAAAAAGAGAAAAAACGGAGAAAAAAGGGAAGGGAAAAAAGGAAAAAAGGACAAGCGAAAATAAGGTAAAAATAGGTCTAAAATGGCAAAATGCATTGAAATAGGCTAAAGACTGCAAAAATTTTGCGATGATGGCGTCATGATATGTAAAAATGGCGTCATATTCTTTGGTGCTTTTTCATTTTTCCGCGGAGGGAGGGGGCAATAATATGGGAGGGGGGCAGATGGCAAATACTCCAATAAAGCGGGGGCATTTTCAGAGACTGTGCGCTGTGTTTGCTTACTCTCTGTTTTTTTTAGCGATACTGGAAAAAAAGTTGACAAAAAATTTTTTGTTTGCGGTCTTATAACTTTTGAACGCGCCGCGATCAATATGCAAATATCTCGCGTTTAGGTCCTTGTACTTTTGGCTACCTCCTGAAAAAAATTTTTTTTAAATACAGACCAAAATACAGACCCCTTTTACCCCAAATAAAAGGGAATTTTTTTTTTTTAAAGGGAATACAGACCAAAATACAGACCTCTTTGTATCCCCAAAATTAGTAAGGGGTGATTTTTTTGTTTTTATTATTTATAAGCCGTGTTTATATTCGTTTGAAAGATCTATGCGTGCTGATTTCAAAAATATTAATTTTAGACTAAAATTTTTTATGGTTACTCGGTTACATACCCCCAATTTTGAAAAATGGTAATTTTGTCATTTTTTCATTTTAAGTAATATGTTTATACTCATATGAAACCTCTCGACGCACTGATTTCAAAAATATATGGTTTTTTTTAATTTTCTTCAGTGGTTACCCATTTTTGCACCCTTCAATGTACCTCCTAAAATTCTTAAGAGGTGATTTTATTATAATACCCTCATGTTTATACTCATATCAGAGCTATATTTATATGTTTATATACTCATATTTTTGACACGCTGATGTCAAAAAAAATATTTTCAACTCGATTTACCCAATGGTTACCATTTTTACAACCCATAATGTTACCATTTTTACAACCCATAATGTACCCCTAAAAATTTTAGGGGGTCTTTTTTATATATTTATTATAATACCCTCATGTTTGTACTCATATTAAAGCTTTAGACACGTTAATCCCAAAAATATATATTTCAACTCGATTCACCCAATGGTTACCATTTTTACAACCCATAATGTACCCACAAAAATTTTTGGCGCCATTTTTGACCTATGATGACGCCATCATCGCGAATTTTTTGCAGTTTTTAGCCTATTTCAATGTATTTTAAGCCATTTTAGACCTATTTTTACCTTATTTTCGCTTTTTTTGTCCCTTTTTTCCCTTTTCCCTTCTTTTTTTTCTCATTTTTTCTCCTTTTTTTCTCTTTTTTTTTTCTTTCCCCCCTGCTTGCCCCCCCCGTTTCAAAAAAGTTGCCCCCCCATTTTGGAATTGCCCCCCCGGGGGGGGCAGTGCACAGTTCTGCATTTTGGTTGTAAAAATGGTAACCATTGGGTAAATCGAGTTGAAATTTATATTTTTGGGATAAGCGTGTCTAAAGCTTTGATATGAGTATAAACATGAGGGTATTATAATAAATATATAAAAAAGACCCCCTAAAATTTTTGGGGGTACATTATGAGTTGTAAAAATGGTAACCATTAGATGAATCAAGTTGAAATTTATATTTTTAGAATAAGCGTGTCTAAAGCTTTGATATGAATATAAACATGAGGGTATTATAATAAATAGATATATAAAAAAGACCCCCTAAAATTTTGGGGGGTACATTATGGGTTGTAAAAATGGTAACCATTAGATGAATCGAGTTGAAATTTATATTTTTGGGATAAGCGTGTCTAAAGCTTTGATATGTGTATAAACATGAGGGTATTATAATAAATATATAAAAAAGACCCCCTAAAAATTTTTGGGGGTAGGTACATTATGGGTTGTAAAAATGGTAACCATTGAGTGAATCGAGTTGAAATTTATATTTTTGGGATAAGCCTGTCTAAAGCTTTGATATGAGTATAAACATGAGGGTATTATAATAAATATATAAAAAAGACCCCCTAAAAATTTTTGGGGGTACATTTTGGTTGTAAAAAGGGTAACCATTGGGTAAATCAAGTTAAAAATAATTTTTTGACATCAGCGTGTCGAGAGCTTTGATATGAGTATAAACATGAGGGTATTATAATAAAATCACCCTAAGAATTTTAGGGGGTACATTGATAGGAGCAAAAATGGGTAACCACTGAAGAAAATTAAAAAAAACCATATATTTTTGAAATCAGTGCGTCGAGAGCTTTCATATGAGTATAAACATGTCATTTAAAATAAAAAAATGACAAAATTACCATTTTTCAAAATTGGGGGTATTCGGGGGTATGTAACCGAGTAACCATAAAAAATTTTAGTTTAAAATTGATATTTTTGAAATTAACACGCATAGAGCTTTCAAACGAATATAAACACGGCTTATAAATAATAAAAACAAAAAATCACCCCTTACTAATTTTGGGGGTACAAAGGGGTCTGTATTTTGGTCTGTATTTAAAAAAATTAATAAAAATAATAAAAACAAAAAAATCACCTTATAAATAATAAAAACAAAAAAATCACCCCTTACTAATTTTGGGGGTACAAAGGGGTCTGTATTTTGGTCTGTATTTAAAAAAAATTTTTTTTCAGGAGGTAGCCAAAAGTACAAGGACCTTAACGCGAGATATTTGCATATTGATCGCGGCGCGTTCAAAAGTTATAAGACCGCAAACAAAAAATTTTTTGTCAACTTTTTTCCAGTATCGCTAAGAAAAAAACAGAGAGTAAGCAAACCCGCGCACAGTCTGAAAATGCCCCCCGCTTTATTGGAGTATTTGCCATCTCCCCCCCTCCCGTATTATTGCCCCCTCCCTCCGCGGAAAAATGAAAAAGCACCAAAGAATATGACGCCATTTTTACATATCATGACGCCATCATCGCAAAATTTTTGCAGTCTTTAGCCTATTTCAATGCATTTTGCCATTTTAGACCTATTTTTACCTTATTTTCGCTTGTCCTTTTTTCCTTTTTTCCCTTCCCTTTTTTCTCCGTTTTTTCTCTTTTTTTCTTTCTCTCTGCTTGTACCCCATCATTTTATTCCCCCCGTTTCAAAAAAGTAGCCCCCCGTGCCCCCCCCGATAAAACCCCGGGGGGCAGAGCACAGGTCTGCCTAAAGATAAATTAGCAACCTTTAAAAATTTTATTGTTCGTTTTAGCAATAGTTATGGTATAGCCAGTTTTTCTAGGTGGCCGAAGTTAATGGCACGCGCCCTAATTTCGGCTACTATAAAAACAAAGTTCAAACTTCCACTCCACGGTGTAACAGAAATGTTTTAAATTTTGCACTAGAATACCAAAAATAGCTGTCACTTGATTTTTAGACCAAATCTTGGCTTGATTAGAAGAGCTACAAAAAACTTATCCAAAAAAAATAAAAAAAGTGGCCGAAATTAAGTCAACTACTCTATAATGGTTCAAAAATAATTTTATGTAATGTAAAAAGGATAGTTTTACTCTGTATTGCAACCATACATGGGCACAAAGAGAGGTTAACCCCCCCCAAATTTGAGGAGGGGAGTTTAACCCCCCCCCCCCCCAGTCAGAAGTGGGGGGGGGAGAAAAAGTTAACCCCCCAATTTTGGAAAAATGAAGAAAAAAAATGTCTTTAAAATGACTTCTAACTGCCTCCAAACTTAAGTTTTGAGATCAAAATGGAAGTTTTACGCAATAAAAAGCTCAAAAATGCAATAAAAAGGGCTTTTTGACCTAAAATTAGCGTTTTTTACCTATTTTTCCTTCAAAATCGAAAAACGATATGGGTAAAATGCACTCCAGAAAAAAAACAATATGGGTATTTTGCGTTTCTCGGATTTTAACCCCCCCTAATTTGGGGTTTAACCCCCCCACTTCAGACCAACTTGCCCATGTATGATTGCAACTGGTTTACTACCAAACTTTTTGCGGTAAAATTGACCTGAAATTTAAAACCTTAAAAAAGACGTAAACTTTTGTAGCCTAGCCATTAATCTTATAAAATTTTTATTTTATTATATTTTTATAAAATATTTTTTTGAAATAAACTAATATATTACACATTTTAGGGCGATGGAGAGCTGCACGGTGAAGGCTGGCTTGGCCTGCGTTGTGGGCGCGGGGGCAGGTGTTCTTTTTGGTCTTTTTACCGCTTGGCTCAACCCGCAGATTGAAGGGATAGGCACGGAAAAGTACCCCACCGTCCGGGAAACGATCAAAGATATGGGTCAAAGAATGAAGAGCTATTCCAAAAATTTCGCCATCATAGGTAGGCGAACCGAAAGCGGGGAATTTTTCTAAATGAAATTATGTAGTACGACCAAAAATCCGACAGGTCCTGGAAGAGTTAACATTATACATAGATGCCCGACCTGCTCTAGCTTAGAAGTGATATTTGCATATCTCCCTGCAATAAAAGCGGAAATCTTACCAAGTAATATCCTCTGATAAATTTTAAAAGCTTATAGTGTGAAATCGTTTAAATAAGAAGGTAGTCTCACTGCAGAGTATTTTAAAATCGTTAGAAAATGCTTCGAAATGAGGTAAGCATAGTATATACCGGCAGCTAGAGAGAGAGGCATACATGGGCACGGGGGGGGGGTTGGGGGGGTAAACCCCCCCCCCAAATTCTGAGAAGTGGGGTTTAACCCCCCCCCCCCACTCAGAAGTGGGGGGGGGGGGGGAAAATGTTAACCCCCCCCCATTTTGGAAAAATGACGAAAAATATGTCTTTAAAATGACTTCTAACTGCCTCCAAACTTAAGTTTTGAGGTCAAAATGAATGTTTTAAGCAATAAAAAGCTCAAAAATGCAATAAAAAGGGCTTTTTGACCTAAAATTAGTGTTTTTAACCTATTTTTCCTTCAAAATCGAAAAACGATATGGGTAAAATGCACTCCAGAAAAAAAAAACGATATGGGTATTTTGCGTTTCTCGGATTTTAACCCCCCCCCCCTAATTTGGGGTTTAACCCCCCCCACTCCGGACCAACTTGCCCATGTATGGAGAGAGGGGGTGGTGACTTGGGCTAAATCGCACTTTGAATTGTAAAAAAAGAGTCGGAATCCCCTGGTTTTTTGGGAGGTATCGACGCCAGGCAGAAAAATTTAAAATTTAGCGATTGGTCAGGCAACCTCTTGAATTTTGAAGCGGAGGGTATATCGTATCTATACTCATACCCAACCGGCAACCTTCCAAATTGTTCTTATGTTTTAGGGGTATACCATATACCAAAAATACCCCATTTTTTGAGTTTTAGTTCTAGGACCTTCGAATTTTGGAGGGGGGTCTGAGGTAACCCGAAATTAAGAGGGAAAGTGTTGGCAGTTTCGATATTTTGGGGGGAGGAGACCATTCCTTGTACGTCTATGGTCAGTAGAGGGCACATTCATAGGTGGGCAGCCTCTCGGATTTTGGGGGTCTACCCGACCGGACCACCGAAATTTAGGGGGGTGTCCCAGAAAAATATTTTTGGGGTATACCTCAAAAAACCCATTTTTAGTGTTTTTAGTACGGGGACCCCCACCCCCCAAAATTATAGGAGGGGGGTGTCCAGGGTACCCCCAAATTTTAGGGGGGTGTCGTTGGCTATAATTCGGATTTTTTTTTGGGGGGTACAACCCCCCTGCCCAGCCCACCTATAGAGGCACATGTCCAAAGCAAAATACTTCTAAACTTTAAATTATTTTTTTCAGTATTTTTAGTTTTTTTAAGATATTATTACATTTTATTAAATAATATGCGCTATTGAGCCATTGAGGTATAAAAATTGTGTAAAAAAATTAGTTTGTGTTATATTGGTTTTAATTTACGTTTTTGAAAGAAAATTGAAGATTTTCTCGCCAGGAACTTAAATT
Organism: Microlaimidae sp. YZB2_3; assembly: GCA_030248175.1. Taxonomy (NCBI): domain Eukaryota; kingdom Metazoa; phylum Nematoda; class Chromadorea; order Desmodorida; family Microlaimidae; species Microlaimidae sp. YZB2_3. The sequence continues at coordinate 18,427 of JASAMX010028355.1, forward strand.
TAATATTCTAAGGAGGTGGGCAGAAGTTACAAAATTAGAAATTTGGTGAAAAGGAATAAACTTCTGATTTATTTAGAGAGGAGGCACCCAAAATTTTAAGGCTTTGGGGGGTGAAGTGGACAACATCGACATCCCGAACCCCCTCTTTCTTAAATTTGGTGGCAAACTGATGAAAAGTGTCAGATCAGAAGACAGGAAGTGTGGGGAGTGTTTTCCTAGCTGTTAAAGGCATTCTTGTTTTTGAAATGTATTACAAACCGCATGAAAACCGTCCCCTGCTGATGACGTGGAGCGTAGACACACTTTCAAAGTCAACGTGTTTATTCTTGGTAAACCAACAGTTATAAATGCAATATTAATTCGAAAACCGACATGGTCATAGATGAACAAAGGGGGTGGGGTGGGCTCCACCCCCCCCTGGCGTCGAAATTTTGGGCCCCCCCCCCCCCTCATGGGCGTAGCCAGGATTTCGGAAAGGGGGGTCCAACTCTGAACAAAATTTCCGAAAGGGGGGGGGGTCCAAATTCTAAACGTTATAAAAGGGCCAAAAAAAATTTCCGCGCTTCGCGCGAGTGTTTATTGCCTTGTTTGTGTCACATACTTTATTATTTTCCTATTATTCAATAAAAATAAGTCCATAAAACAAAGAAAAAATTTTTTACAAACAATTTTATATCTTAAAATTTTCGATTTTAAAAACATTAAAAAAGTAAAAACCTAAAAACATAAAAATGAGTACATTGAATTACAGCTGAGCAATGAAAAGTTCGAGAAAATGTTTTTAAAATTACTTCTCCCAATCTTTAAATTTTTAATACCACTATATAACAATCTAAAGCGGAGTCTAGCATGATAATATTAAGATTACAAAACAAAGTAACACCAATTTGGAAGTGGAGACCAGGGACGTAGCCAGAGTTTCATTTTGGGGGGGCGGATTTTAGTACAAAAAAAATTTCGGGGGGGGGGGGGGCTCCGCCCCCCCCCCCCCGAAATTTGGGGGGGGGGCGGAGCCCCCCCCCCTTAATTTTTGAAAACGTTAAAAAAGCAGGGATAAACGTAGATAAAGCTGTATAATACACTGTTTTTGGCCGAATAACCTATTATCTAATGTTTTTAGCGGTAAAAACATGTTTTCTTAGTTAAAAATTATATAAGCACACATTGACAGAGCCTGGATTTTACAAAAAAGGAATTTAGAGACGTTAGTTTCAGACCCCTTGGCTAAACCCACATTGTAAACCAAAGCACATGAGCAGCATCTCGGCTCCATGTTTTCTAGGGTACCTACCTATATGAAAAAAATCCGAGCCAATGCTATAGGCGGCAGGAAAATTTAGGAGGGGGGGAGGTACATAAATCAACCAATATGATTGTTTGTTTTGCTTTCTGTGTAGTACTTATTACTTATAAAAAATATTGTACTAACTTTAAAATAACATTAGCATCAGGCAACATAAATAACGAGATATATATGTATGTATACTATAGAAAGTGACCGCTGAGCGAAGCGAAGCGGAACAAATTTTTGGTTTTTGGGGGTCAATTGGGGTACTAAAATTATTCTAAAGTTTGGCGCCGAGCGATTAGCGAGGCGCTAGAAAATTTTGAATTTTTAGCATATGAAAACCTCCAAATTTTACTATCTGGCGACCATTTCGGGGGGGGGGGGGCGGCCGCCCCCCAGCCCAACCACTATCCTTATTTTTCCCCCTGCCCGCGGTTTGGGGGGGGGGGGGCCCCCCCCCCCCCGCCCCCCTGGCTACGTCCCTGGTTGAGACCAATTTAAACATTAAGAATTGGGTGGGTCCAGCGTGGTTATACCAAGATTATAAAACACAGTAACACATAGTTGGCAGTGGTGACTATATCATCACTGGCGCGCTGAGCGGAGCGCAGCGCGAGAAAATTTTAAAAAATGGCCGTTCTAAACCCCCAAATTTTTATCTTTGGTGATTCAAAAGGGGGGTCTAACCCCAAATTTTCCCTTCACCGAACCAAAAGGGGGGGTCTAGTGGGGGGGTGTCTCCGGGGTACCCCAAATTTAGGGGGGGGGGTGTCAGCAAAATCCGGAAATTTTCGGGGAGAAGGGTATAACTACCCCCCCCCCCGGCCCTGTCCACATATGACCCTCATAGTAAAATCAATTTTCTTTAAAAAAACAACTGTTCCGTGCTCCTTTATATTTGTTCTTTAAAATTAAGACTATTCTGCATTTTATTTAATACACAAGTAAACCTTATCATTACGAATTAGTTTTATATTTGTCATTATTATTTGGCTCATATTTCAACAGAATTAACATTTTAAAATGTTTTAGATTAGTTATCTATTGAATTGTTATGGTGTACCAAATGTGATGCGTATAATTTCCAAGACACAATAACAAACACAGACGACGATTATTTTTTTTGGTGGGCTACTCATGTTAAATCAAAAGAAAAATAGTAAAAAAAATTGACAAACGTCCGCGGGATTCGATCCCGTCACTTGCTCAGTGGTAGGCCAAATCACTACCACTGAGCCATCGCAGCTAGGGTAACAGTTGCATAAAACAGACTTATAAATCTTTTTTTTTTTTGAAAATCGAAAAGGGCGCGTTCTTATTAGGGCCATGGTGTGCTAATAGAGGGCACGGCCCTAATAAGAGCAGTCAATGTGTCTGAGAAATATATGAAGTGAAGTCACATATTTTTCTTTTACTATTGTGTTATATATTTTTATTTTTGGTTAATTTGGTCGAGTAAAACCAAGTTAGCCTAATATTCATAGATGTTTTTTTTATGGGGGGGAAGAGGGGGTCCCACCCCCCTAAAGCCAAAATTTTGGACCCTTCCCTGGAACAAATCGGGGGCCCCCTCCCCCCCCCCAAGCTCGAGAACGGGCCGACCCCCCCCCCCCCCCGACCAATTTGGAAGTATATTTTTTTATTTACTGTCAAAAACACAGTTTTTTAGTTTGAAACAAGGTGTTTTAAAATGCGCTTAGGCCTAAATAGTCGGTTTTCATACATGAAATTCAATATTAAAAATAAAAAAAAATAAATTTTTTATTTTAAAAAATTTTGTTAAAAAATTGGACCTCCCCTGGCCCCCCAAAATTTTAAATCACTTACCCGGGGTCGACCCCCCCCCCCCTAAAAAGCCAGGGGGTCCGGACCCCCCTGGATCCTCCCCCCCCCCCCCCAAAAAAAAAAAAAATTTTGGCCTTCCACCGGGGGTGGACCCCCTCCTACGGACCCGACCAAGAACATCTCTATGCTAATATTATGCTAGTTTTAAAATATAAAGGCGTCTAAAACCGGGAAAAACGAGCGCCGGCAAGTGCAGCAGCTCAATATTATATTTGGCGTCCCCGTCCGCCAGCACCAGGAAGGAATTTAAATTTTCTTGACTAATGTTTGCAAAATTTTTCTATCCAAAATCCAAAAAACCGTTAAGGTTATCTGTCGAACTCAATCTACATTTCCCGGATTTGGAAAAAAAGGGGGTAGGGGCGCTTCAGCCTTTTCTTCTTCCACCCCCTTATTACGCCACATTACCTGACCGTTTTGTTTATTTTTAGGTTTGATGTTCGCGGCGAGTGAGTGCATGTTCGAAGCTCACCGAGCCAAAAGCGACTGGAAGAATGGTACAATGTCCGGCGGGATTGTTGGCGGGCTAATCGGCCTGAGGGCCGGTGTCGAAGCGCCGGGATCAGCCGGAGAGACCGTCATGCTCGCTATTTTCAGCTCAGCCATAGACTACTACATGAACAAGGAGTAGACAGCTCAGCTTCAGTGAACTGCTACCTGAGTAAGGAATGACCGGACACTCTCCGATCACTACCCAACCAAGTCCGTAGCCGGGGGGAGGGGGGCGGATCAGTGTCCCCTCAAATTCTGGGAAGGGAAAAAAGATTTTTACTAAGACTCCCCCTCTATTTTTTTAATGGAAAAAAAATTTATATAAGCACAATATATTCAACTACTATAAATACATAAATGAGAGTGATATAGGATCATGAA
>JASAMX010028356.1:0-17728 GCA_030248175.1 Microlaimidae sp. YZB2_3
ATTGCTAATACATAAAAAAGAATCCACAAATGTAATGTATAGACTAGAACTTCTCCTAATAAGGGGTTTTTTAACCTAAAACGGTACAATAACTACGAAAAAAAAACTACTAAAAAAAAAAATACCTACCCGCAAAATCGCGCCCCCCGCAACAAGTACATTTAATGCGAAATTTAATCAAAAAAAAAATATATTTGTTGTTCAACCATCTCAACCCTTTATTTTTAAAATCTTTTTTAATAATTTTTAGAATTAGATAGGCAAAAAAAGGTCATGGGGAAATTTTTAAGTTTTGGGCCGCTTCGTAGCTACAGCACTACTGGCGCAATTGGTCGCCAGTTTTTTAATGTTTCAAATACAGAAAATGCTTCTTTAAAAGTTTTAAATGGACTTTTTAAAATTAATTTTTAAATTTTAAATAGTTTTACAATCAAAACAATAAAAAAACCTATGTAAGTTTAAAATTAGTTTTAAAGCACAAATCTCAACTTTATTTTTACAAATTCGAAATCATTGTTCACGAAAATACTATTTTAGTAATGATTTCTAACTATTGTGACGTTGAATTAAAAAATCAAAATTTACTTAGCACAAACTGATATATTAAATACTTCAACGTAGTGAAACATATCATAGTGTAGCAATTTTTATGAAGTATAGGTTTAAACTGGACAAACTAAGAACACTAAGATTTTCTCAAATTGTTTTTTTTGTATCCCCTCTGGTAGAGTAAAAGAGATTATTCAGAACTAAAGGTAAACCCAACGAGGCTGCAACAGTTGTTCGTTTGATTAAAAAATACTCCCAATTAAATAACCATTCAAATTACAAGAATATGACGTCACGTTATCAGCCAATTAGATTTGATTTAATACCGAGTATTTTGTTTGATAAAGTGACGTCAGATTTTGGTAATTGGGTGGTTACTTAACTAGGAAATTTTTTAATCCAACAAACAACTGTTGTAGCCACGTTGGGTTTACCTTTAGTCTATAACCACATCATTGTCCCATTTATTTTTCCTGGAAGAAATCATATTCGGATATAAAAAGTTTGACAATTTCGAATTTCTTAGGTTCGGTCCCTTTTCGTAAATCAAAAATTTATTCCCCCGACCACTTCGGTAAAAAATATCCGCCCAACAGACCAGCCCCGCACCCAGAGTTCGCCATGGTTCCGGTGCATCTGAAAAATCGTGAGATCTGTCCTCCACACCTGACATTTGGGCTGGGCTGAGCACACGCCTCGACAATCGTCTATCCAATTTTCCGCGACCATTCCAATTTTTCCAATCGTTATTGCCTAAAAATATAACAATTTTTAATCTTTATTTCTTTTTTATTTATTTTTTACTCTTTTTTATTCTTTATTTTTACATTTTTATAACGGTTTTAATCTTTTTTCAACTATTTAGCTAGCAGTACAGCAGTCAACATTCCGTTACTCATCTAAATTGAAGTTTCAGAACCCCGTCAATCATCACTTCCGTCTCGTTCACACACTCTTGTGAACCAATATTACTGTTGCGACTGAAAAAGTTTTGGAAGTGAAAATTAAATTCAACAAAGACAAAACACAGAGAAAACAATTTGAATTAGGTCAAATAATTAATTAAAGCCCAGCAAAACTGACTAATTTTTTTACAACATTGGGCGCGTTCCTTCTTTACTATAGATTAGTCCATACAAAATGATGCGGACTGGCGACAAAACTCAAACTTAAAAATGTTATATATCCATAACGGAGGTTAGAATATGTGCAGGACATATATGGGAGCATAGCTTAGACTCTTGGCTATCTTTTGAAAAGGTTACAAAAAATGTTTTTTGATGACGTCATCACTACAACCGATGCGGTGAAAAATTAAATTCAACAAAGAAAAACACAGAGAAAACAGTTTGAATTAAGTCAAATAATTAATTAAAGCCCAGCAAAACTGACTAATTTTTAACAACATTGGGTGGGTTCCTTTTTTACTATAAGATTACTTTCCCTTGCGTCCCTGCCCAGCGTGGAACCCTCCCATTTGAACGAAAGTTGTTCAGTGTTAAAAAGTATCTCTGCTCTCTCACATGAATTATAAAATAAATTCCTTTGACCTGGTATATAGCCAACCGGGGGAACTTTCGAAATGATTTTTTTCTGAAACAATGGAAACATATTTTATCTTACTCATATTAAATAAAATAATATCGTTTATTTTAAAAAACTGCGACGGAAATTGCAAATGAAAAGAAAGGTCTCAAAGAAAGATTTTGCATTGTGATAAGAGTAAAAAAATAGTGCAGAGGAAAAAAATTTTTTTTTTTCCCCATAAAATTTCATCAGAAACAATTTTCGAACAAAAATCATATAAAAGCGTAAAAAATTATACAAAATTAGCGCACCTTTACCTAACTTGAATAATAATTCACATAAAAGTTCAATAATATTTTTTTTTTTCTGGGTTTAACTCGTTAAAAAAAAAAAGCGATTTTACCTACCTCTCACTCCAATTTTATTTATACACTAAGTATGCGATATAAATAAGCGTGGGCAGAATGGATAATTACCCTATCTCCTACTTATCTTTCGAAGAATGGAGATCAACCGATCGAAAGCGCGCGAAATTTCGTTCATCCGTCGGATGAACGGATCGGTTGATCTGCATACTACGAAAGATAAGTCTGTAGGTACGGTAATTATCCATTATGGTGACGCTTATGTATATTGCAGAAATTTTTACCTATAAACCGACTTCCAGTGCAAGGTGCCTATAATTTTGAAATAAAATTATGCATATACATTAGGGAAATTATACATATAATTTTATATATATTCTGGAGCTTTAATTCGGCCCAAAAAGAGGTATTCTTTTAAAGCTAGGAGAGTGGGGCCTGTGGCAAGTTTCTCCTGTAAAAATTTTTATGCGGCAAAAACTAGTTGACAGCAATTATATGACACAGCAAACTCATTTCGCCTCGAGCTCAAAACCCGGCCTCCGAGAAAAGTGTGACGGAAAGTCCCTGCCCTTTGATTTGCTGATGACCCTGAATAAATTCTGCCGCTCCTGATGAAGATCATGGATCCGATGGTTAAAAAGGAATAATTTCCTAAAAACTATAAAAACAAAGAGAATCAACTTATCTGAAGCAAGAATCTCTGCCACAAAGGAACAAAACAGAAGAAAATAATTTTTTTAACGAATTTTTTAAATTATTATTCAGTTTATTCTATAGAACATATAGTATTTGTATTAGAAACCACTTTATATGTTTTTTGTTCAAAAATTATGTCTTGCACAAAACTCCTTTTGGGTAGTTTTATAACCTTTTTGATTCCGCTTTTTTTCTAGGCGCGTCAAATTCTTTTCGAGACTTTAACAAATTTATTTTTAGCGGACATTTTTAGTACTTTATATACTAGTTTACCACAGTGTAAAAAGTTCCAGAAAATTTTGCTAAATTAATAAACCTATTGGATAACCTATTGGGGTAAAAAATATGTAATTGTGGGTTATAAAAAATGTTTTTATTCAGATGATTCCTATTGGTGATATATTATATTTAACTAAAAAAGAAAAGCTCACTTTTGCTTCCTTAAGTCCTATCGTTAAAACTCATAGATAAAATTTTCACAAGAAATTTTCTGGCAAAGTTCTAGCATTCCCCTGTGGGTGGGGATGCGCTTCCTCAAATAACGAATTTGACTTAATCTTTTATGGAATATAAAACACCTAAAAGCTAGGACTAGAAACAGATATAAGACTAGTAATACTAAGGTATATTCAATGATTTGATTAATTTTAATTGTAAAAACTTTTATACAATTTGTAAAAAAAATTAACTCATTAAATTAACTCTCTCTGATACTAGTATTTTTTGAAACTTTCTGTAATTATCTTGGGCCTCTAACATAAAAACGAATATTTAAAGGCAAGCTTTATATAAGCTCGTAGAACACAACCTATTCATTTAATCTTCAGGTAATTAGATATATTCTTAAAATTGAGTAATGTATGTTTTAAATCTTGGATTAAATGTGTTTTATTGTCAGTTAATTAGAATTGCTCGAATCTGCTAAAATATTATTTTTTTTTAAACCAATTCCTTTTTCTCCAATATTTTGACTTTCTATGGGATGCACTAAAAAAAGAATTATATTTACAATTTAACAAGTTCTTTTTAAACTACAAAAAAAAAACTTTTTGGTTTGGTTTAATAACACAAAAGTGAATATTATAACTTTCTTAGTTTAAATTTTCTTTAATATTAAAAAGTCATTCTTCTTTTCTTTTTTTGTAGTTTTTGTAGGATTTGTTGCTAGTGGAGCATTCGGCTCTTACAATCGGAGTAAAGTTGAGCGATTGGGGCGTATTTGTGTTTTTCTATTGTAGTGGTGTAAAAACGCGATGGCAATGAACTCTGTCTGTTGAAAACGTTCGGTTTTTATGTATGTATATATATGTATATATATATATATAAAAATCTCTCGTAATTAGTATATTGTCTCCACTTGGCGGCCTTTGAGGTTGCCTTTTGTCTCTCCACTTAGCTGTCGCTTTGTTGCTTTTGGATTTTTAAATAAATTTTCACAAAAACTGTATATTTACAAAAACTGCGTCGTTATTTTGTAAACTGTATGTTTTTGCATGGATCTATATTTGTTTCTATAAATATATAAAAACGCCGTTTTTTTATATAATAGGGAGCATCTTCGTAGCTAAACTGCTATCTTTTTGTTATCATACAAAATATATGTAGAGCCCAGCGGGAAAATGACAAAAAATACGGTGAATTTGTGTAAGTACTCAAAAAATAGCAGGGGGACCGGCGGGTTTTCAGTATTAAACTCGCACAAGAGTGCTAGTTTTAAGCAAAATATTTTATTTAAAAATTAGTATTATTTTTATTCAGCATTATGCGAAAACTTTTTTTCAAATTAAATATAAACAGTTCATTATTAAGTTTTTGTTTTAAAAAAAATACGTTTGGTGTCTTTTCGGTGGATACAAAATATTGGATTTTAAAAACTGGACTGACTCCGAAGGTTGTTTTTTAAAATTTTATGAATACTATAGTGTAGATTTACAATAAACTTAAAAATTCTAAAATAAAGACTAGACATCAGCTTGAATTTTTTTAACGGAACAAAATTTAAAAACAATTTCAAATATGCACCTAAAAATAAACGCAAGAATATATAATTCAAGTAAATATGTCCAGTTGTACAATAAACCGTTCTAATCAACTTACACATGATCGAATATAAATAATCGAATTTAATCATCATTTTCTGCTAATTTTTTGCACAAAGCGATTTAGTAAAATAGTCTTAGAAAAAACAGTTTTTTGGAGTACGAAATATCGCTGTGCGAGAAAAGTTTTATTGAGTGCACAATAGCTTGCGCGTGAAAAATCACAATATTGTAACATTCCTTGTAAAATTTAGGTAAAAAATTCCCTGTCTAGCCGGAAATCCTCTTGTTTTATATATTTTTGATATAAGCAATGATATTAAAATAACTCCAATATATGCAAAATTTGTGATTATTGAGGCAAATAAAACCTAGCTGACCTCGATGATTTGCAGTATTGAATCGACTATATTTAACATTAAAGCCATTTAAAACTTTCAGTAAAAACGGTTTTATATTTAATATTAAATACCATATTTTAACAATTATTTAACAAATTACACAATTTGGAACAAAAATACAATTTTTTAAAGCGTGAAAGTTGACTAATTTATGTATATTTTTTGAAAAGCAGGAATTAAAAAAAACATGCGTTCCAATTCGTTTATTTAAAAAAATTTTATAACCGCACAATTTATGGTCCGTTTACGTCTTCTATACAAACTTATTAGAGGTCAGCCAGATATATTTCAACCATAGATATCTACTGCCAACCTCTCATTTTGTAAATAAAGTCTACAAACGGCTTTTAATACTCAAGAAATCTTTAAATTTTTAAAATAAAGATTCGTGATTAAAATAAGGAATCTTAATAAAATAAAGAGGCTTTAGAAAATCTTAATATAGCATAATAAACAATAAATATCCTAATATTAAAAAATTAAATTAGCTTTGTAGATAAAATCTTGTATAATATTTCACTGTCAAAAATGTTTAGAAGCGCTTAAAATTTGAATCTTAGGGTCCTTACCCCGGTTTGTCCCGGCTCATTTGACAGCTAAATTGCGGACCCGGGGCGGGGGTGAGGGGAAAATTGCGTTTGCCGGGCCGAGGCCGGGCGGAGTGGAAAAAAAGTGCCGGGCAAGCCGGCTGGCCGGGCCGGGGCCGCGGTCGCCCCCCCGGCGCCCCCGCAACCCCACGCCCACTCTTCAAAACCCAAAACACCAAAAAAGAAAGAAAAAATTAAAATACCAAAAAATCTTTTTTTCATTTTTCATTTGCGATCTTGAAAAAAAGAACATTTTTTTCCAAAAAAGAAAAAAAAAAAAAAAATTTTTTGACGAAAAATGCCCAAGAGACAACGCGGTTCTGAGGGATGAGCCCACACAACCACAACGCCGATCCTATCTCTCTCTCAAAAGAACATAACAAACGGTCAAATGGCTCCCAAATCAAAAAAAAAAAAAAACAAAAAAAATTTGGAAAGGACCCAAGAAGTAATTCAAAAAAATTTTTTTTTTTTTTTTAAAACACATTTTATCAAATAAACTTACCCAAACCAAAAGCCCTTTCTCCACTCAAACAAAAAACCAAAAATTAACAAAAACTTACAATCAAATCTAAAAAAAAAAAAACCAAAAAAAAAAAAAAAACACATCCTACCCCTAAGCAAAGCTCTAACCAACACACAAAAATTTTTTTTAGAAATATCAACTGTGGTGTTCACTAATTCTTTTCCAGTGATTACTTCCCTTGGTTTATTTATTAAACTTATTGCCCTTTTGTATAACATGTTGTTTTCTAATGTACGGTAAAATTTTTTCTCTTATACAGACGTCCGAATATTACTTCTATTTATGAAGAAAATAAACACTGAATTTGCCGATTTTTTGATATATTAATTTTTGTCGACCAAGATAGGCGACGAAAGTCAGATATGATGATCCAACGGAACAATTATCGTACCAAATAGAAAGCAACACACATATAATAGCCTTCTCATTGAGCTATCAAACTCTATTTCGTTAAATGATACATTAATAGCTCAAAAAACAGTTTTAGGCATCCAAAATTAAAAAATAGCCCATTCGCTATTTTTTCCTGAATTTTATCAAAAATTATAGCACTAAATGGAGATTGTATAAACTATTTTAGCCAAATTAATGATCCTAGTTAGGATCAAGTTAAAAAATTTCTGAGATAACAAAAAAAAAATTACAATATATTTGGTCATTTATTTCTGAGCAATATTTTGGGTCACTTATCATTATTTCTTATTATAATGTTATGTATTTTGTGCATAATTAAGACACTGATTTACTATTTATTATTTCTAATAGAAGTACATCGTTATGGGGGCGCTGTCTAACAAGGGATTTGATCGACTACACACAGAGGTGTGAGGGGTAAAACATAGGATGAGAAGGAGGAAAAAAAGAAAACCCACGAGAAGCGAAAGAGGGAGTTAAAAGAAGAAAAAAGGAAAAAAGAGAAAAAAGACAAAGGAGAAAAGAAGAGAGAAGAGTTTTTAGAAAAAAAAGAAAAGAAAAAAAAAAATGAGGAATTAAACAAACAAAAAAACAGGCAGACCGCAAGCCCACCCGCCCCCAGACCCCGGCACCCCCGGAGCCGTTATACACCCCGATCTTGGACACCAAAAAAAAAACGCAAAAAAAAAAAAAAAGCCTTTAAAAACCCAAAAGCTTGTTAAGGAAAAGAAAAGAAAGCAAAAGCGAGAGCACGAACTCCAACAAAAGGGTATGGGGTCTTTAGAGCCACAAGCAGGGAACTTAGAGCAATCAAAAACTTTTGGGAACTTGGAGCCTTTAAGAAAAAATTGGTTTGGGGTAAGACTTGGGCTTTGCTTAGGCTTAAGTAGGGATCGACCGGGGCCCCGGCCCCGGCTTGCCCCGGCACTTTTTTTCCACCCCGGCCCCGGCCCCGGCAAACGCAATTCTTTCTACCCCGGCCCCGGCCCCGGCCCCGGCAATTTAGCTGTCAAATGAGCCGGGGCAAACCGGGGTAAGGACCCCTAAGAATTCAAATTTTAAAGCGCTTCTAAACATTTTTGACAGTGAAATATTATACAAGATTTTATCTACAAAGCTAATTTAATTTTTTAATATTAGGATATTTATTGTTTATTATGCTATAAGATTTTCTAAAGCCTTTTTATTTTATTAAGATTCCTTATTTTAATCACGAATCTTTATTTTAAAAATTTAAAGATTTCTTGAGTATTAAAAGCCGTTTGTAGATTTTATTTAGAAGATGAGAGTTTGACAGTAGATATCTATGGTTGAAATATATCTGGCTGACCTCTAGTAAGTTTGTATAGGAGACGTAAACGGACCATTTAATTGTGTGGTTATAAATTTTTTTAAATAAACGAATTGGAACGCATGTTTTTTTAATTCCTGCTTTTCAAAAAATATACATAAATTAGTCAATTTTCACGCTTTAAAAAATCGTATTTTTGTTCCAAATTGTGTAATTTGTTAAATAATTGATAAAATATGGTATTTATTATTAAATATAAAACCGTTTTTACTGAACGTTTTAAATGATTTTAATGTTAAATATAGTCGATTCAATACTGCAAATCATCGAGGTCAGCTAGGTTTTATTTGCCTCAATAATCACAAATTTTGCATATATTGGAGTTATTTTAATATCATTGCTTATATCAAAAATATATAAAACAAGAGGATTTTCGGCTAGACAGGGAATTTTTTACCTAAATTTCACAAGAAATGTTGAAATTGTGATTTTTCACTCGCAAACTATTTTCTGTGCACTCAATAAAACTTTTCTCGCACAGCGATATTTCGTACACCGAAAAACTCGTTTTTTCTAAGACTATTTTACTAAATCGCTTTGTGCAAAAAATTAGCCGATTATTTAAATTCGATCATGTGTGAGTTGATTAGAACGGTTTATTGTACAACTGGACATATTTACTTGAATTATATATTCTTGCGTTTATTTTTAGGTGCATATTTAAAATTGTTTTTAAATTTTGTTACGTTAAAAAATTCAAGCTGATGTCTAGTCTTTATTTTAAAATTTTTAAGTTTATTGTAAATCTACACTATAGTATTCATCAAATTTTAAAAAAAACCTTCGGAGTCAGTCCAGTTTTTTAAATCCAATATTTTGTATCCACCCAAAAGACACCAAACGTAAATTTTTAAAACAAAAAGTTAATAATAAACTGTTTATATTTAATTTGAAAAATTTTTTTCGCATAATGCTGAATAAAAATAATACTAATTTTTAAATAAAATATTTTGCTTGAAACTAGCACTCTTGTGCGAGTTTAATACTGAAAACCCGCCATTCCCTGCTATTTTTGAGTACTTACACAAATTCACCGTATTTTTTGTCATTTTCCCGCTGGGTCCTACATATATTTGTATGATAACAAAAAGATAAGCAGTTTAGCTACGAAGTGTCTATATATAAAACGGCGTTTTTATATATTTATAGAAACAAATATATAGATCCATGCAAAAAATTAAAACATATACAGTTTACAATAACGATTTTGTAAAACTTATTTTAAAAGTAGAAAGCAACCACAAAGCGACAGCTAAGTGGAGAGACAAAAGGCAACCTCAAGGCAAAGGCCAAGTGGAGATAATATACTAAGTACAAGACTTGTATATATATATATACATAAAAACCGAACGTTTTAGCAGACAGAGTTCACTGCCATCGCGTTTTTACACCACTGTAATAGAAACGCGATGCGCCCCAATCGCTCAACTTTACTCCGATTGTAACCAAATCTGGCTAGCAACAAATCCTACAAAACTGTTAAAAAAGGAGGAATAAACTTTAATATTAAAGAAAAATTAAACTAAGAAAGTTATAATATTCACTTTTGTGTATTAAACCAAATTTTAAAATTAAGCTTTTGTAGTTTAAAAAGAACTTGTTAAATTGTAAATATAATTCTTTTTTAGTGCATCCCATATAAAGTCAAAATATAGTCTAAAAAGATTGGTTTTAAAAAAAAATAATATTTGAGCAGATTCGAGCAATTCTAATTAACTGACAATAAAACACATTTAATCCAAGATTAAAACATACATTACTGGATTTAGGAATATATCTAATTACCTGAAGATTAAATGAATAGGTTGTGTTCTACAAGCTTATATCAAGCTTGCCTTTAATGTTGGTTTTTATGTCAAGGTCAAGATAATTACAGAAAGTTTTAGAAATACTAGTATCAGAGAGAGTTAATTTAATGAGATAATTTTTTTTACAAATTGTATAAAAGTTTTTACAATTAAAATTAATCAAATCGTGAATATACCTAGTATTACTAGTCTTATATCTGTTTCTAGTATTAGCTTTTAAGTATTTATATTCCATAAAAGATTAAGTCAAATTCGTTATTTGAGGAGACGCATTGCCACCCACAGGAATGCTAGAACTTTGCCAGAAGATTTCTTGTGAAAATTTTATATATGAGTTTTAACGATAAACTTAAGAAGCAATAAGACTTGTTTTTTAGTTAAATATAATATATCACCAATGGGATCATCTGAATAAAAACATTTTTTATAACCCACAATTACATATTTTTTACCCAAATCGCTATACAATAGGTTTATTAATTCAGCAAAATTTTCTGGAACTTTACACTGTGGTAAACTAGTATATAAAGTACTAAAATCTCCGCTAAAAATATTGTTAAAGTCTCGAAGAGAATTTAACATGCAAAAAAAAGCGGAATCAAAAAGGTTATAAAAATACCCAAAAGATTTTTACAAGACATAATTTTTGAAAAAAAAAAACATATAAAGTGGTTATAATACAAATATTATATGTACTATAGAATAAACTGAATAATAATTTAAAAATCATTAAAAAAATTATTTTCTTCTGTTTGCTCCTGTGGCAGAGATTCTTGCTTCAGATAAGTCCATTTTCTCTGTTTCTTTGGCTGCTAGGAAATTATTCCATTTTAACCATCGGATCCATGATCTTCATCAGGAGCGGCAGAACTGCGTCAGAGTTGTCAGCAAATAATAATGCAGGGACTTCCGTCACGCTTTTCTCCTAGCCGTTTAACGACGAAATCATCTGTGTAGATAATGCTGGCTGCAGGCATTCCACGTAGAAATTTTTACAGAGAAACTGCCACAAGTTCACTCTCCTCCTTTAAAAGAATACCTCTTTTGACGATTAGACTCCAGAATATATATATAATTATATGTATAATTTCCCGAATATATATGTATAATTTTATTGCAAAATTATAGGCACCTTGCACTGGAAGTCGGTTTATACATAAAGTATGCAATATACATAAGCGTCACCATAATGGATAATTACCGTACCTACAACTTATCTTTCGTAGTATGCAGATCAACCGATCAGTTCATCCGACGGATGAACGGAAATTTCGCGCGCTTTCGATCGGTTGATCTGCATACTACGAAAGATAAGTAGGAGATAGGGTAATTATCCATTATGGTGACGCTTATTTATATCGCATACTTCATGTATAAACCGAGTTCCAGTGCAAGGTGCCTATAACGTTTTTAACGGTAAAATTTAGGAAACAATTTGAGAGAAATTGTTATTGAACTTTTATGTGA
This sequence comes from Microlaimidae sp. YZB2_3, assembly GCA_030248175.1. Classification (NCBI taxonomy): domain Eukaryota; kingdom Metazoa; phylum Nematoda; class Chromadorea; order Desmodorida; family Microlaimidae; species Microlaimidae sp. YZB2_3. The sequence goes on from JASAMX010028356.1 coordinate 11,731, forward strand.
ATTATTATTCAAGTTATTCGAAGGTGCACTAAGTTTGTATAATAGTTTACGCTTTTATATGATTTTTTGTTCAAAAATTGTTTCTCATAAAAATTTATGAGGCATTTGGTGTCCGATTTTATTCTGCCTACTTTTTTACTACTATCACAATGCAAAATCTTCTTTGAGACCTTTCTTTTCATTCAATTTCCGTCGCAGTTTTTTAAAATAAACGATATTATTTTATTTAATAAGTAAGATAAAATATGTTTCCATTGTTTCAGAAAAAATAGTTTGGAGTGAACCTGTATGTGGCTATATACCAGGTAAATGAAATTTATTTATAATTCATGTGACAGATCAAAAGATACTTTTTAACACTGAACGACTTTCGTTCAAATGGGAGGGTTCACGCTGATCAGGACGCATTGATCTCAAGGAAAGTAATCTTATAGTAAAAAAGGAACCCACCCAATGTTGTTAAAAATTAGTCAGTTTTGCTGGGCTTTAATTAATTATTTGACTTAAAGAGCAAAATCGCCGCAGCACCCGCCCGCCGCCCCCACCCCACCCCCCCCCCCCCCCCACCCCCAACAAACCAAACCCCCAAACCCCAATTCAAACTGTTTTCTCTGTGTTTTTCTTTGTTGAATTTAATTTTTCACCGCATCGGCTGTAGTGATGACGCATCAAAACACATTTTTCCTAACCTTTTCAAAAGATAGCCAAGAGTCTAAGCTATGCTCCCATATATGTCCCGCACATATTCTAACCTCCGTTATGGATATATAACATTTTAAAGTTTGAGTTTTGTCGCCAGTCCGCATCATTTTTGTATGGACTAATCTTATAGTAAAGAAGGAACCCGCCCAATGTTGTAAAAAAATTAGTCAGTTTTGCTGGGCTTTAATTAATTATTTGACCTAATTCAATGTTTTCTCTGTGTTTTTTCTTTGTTGAATTTAATTTTCACTTACAAAACTTTTTCAGTCGCAACAGTAATATTGGTTCACAAGAGTGTGTGAACGAGACGGAAGTGATGATTGATGGGGTTCTGGAACTTTAATTTAGATGAGTAACGGAATGTTGACTGCTATACTGCTAGCTAAAAATAGTTGAAAAAAGATTAAAACCGTTATAAAAATGTAAAAATAAAGAATAAAAAAGAGTAAAAAATAAATAAAAAAGAAATAAAGATTAAAATTGTTATATTTTTAGGCAATAACGATTGGAACTGGAATGGTCGCGGATATTCGATAGACGATTGTCGAGCCGCGTGCTTAGCCCAGCCCAAATGTCAAGGTGTGGAGTACAGATATCACGATTTCAGATGCACGGGAACCATGGCGAACTCGGGTGCGGGGCTGGTCTGTTGGGGCGGATACTTTTTTACCGAAATGGTCGGGGGTAATAAATTTTTGATTTACGAAATGGGACCGAACCTAAGAAATACAGAAAGTGTCAAAGTTTTATGTCCGAATATGATTTCTTTCAGGAAAAATAAATGGGACAATGATTTGGTTATAGACTAAAGGTAAACCCAACGTGGCTACAACAGTTGTTCGTTGGATTAAAAAATTCCCCATTTAAGTAACCACCCAAATTACGAGAATCTGACGTCACTTTATCAAACAAATACTCGGTATTAAATCAAATCTAATTGGCTGATAACGTGACGTCAAATTCTTGTAATTTGAATGGTTACTTAATGGGGAGCATTTTTTAATCAAACGAACAACTGTTGCAGCCTCGTTGGGTTTACCTTTAGTTCTGAATAATCTCTTTTACTGTACCAGAGGGGATACAAAAAAAACAATTTGAGAAAATCTTAGTGTTCTTAGTTTCTCCAGTTTAAACCTATACTTCATAAAAATTGCTACACTAGGATATGTTTCACTACGTTGAAGTGCTTTAATATATCAGTTTGTGCTAAATAAGTTTTGTTTTTTAATTAAACGTCACAATAGTTAGAAATCATCACTAAAATAGTATTTTCGTGAACAATGATTTCAAATTAGTAAAAATAAAGTTGAAATTTGTGCTTTGAAACTAATTTTAAACCTACATAGGTTTTTTTTAAAAATGTTTTGATTGTAAAACTATTTAAAATTTAAAAATTAATTTTAAAAAGTCCATTCCAAACTTTTAAATTAAGCATTTTCTGTAATTGAAACATTAAAAAACTGGCGACCAATCGCGCCAGTAGCGCCGTAGCTACGAAGCGGCACAAAACTAAAAATCCCCATGAACTGCTTTTGCTTTTGTAATATTAAAAAGTATTAAAAAAATTTTGAAGAGAAGCGGTCGAGATTTTGAACAACAAATATTTAAAACATTTTAAACCGTAAAATGTACTTGTCGCTCGCTTTTTCTCAATTTTCCCCCTACATATGTATGGCGCTAGTAGTTTACCGTTAGTAGTTATTGTACCGTTTACACTAAAAAAACCCTTATTCAGAACTAGTCTATACATTACATTTGTGGAGATAGTCTTATATTCTTTTATGTATTCTCTGTTGTATTGTTTTATTTTGTTTTTAACAATGAATAACTTATTATAATATTAATAATATTGAGAACAATGTCCTTATATTAACAGTGCTTTTAGAATAATTATAGCTCTATGATATTCATTTCTAATATGTAAAACACATGTCAAAAATTTTAGCTTATGAAAATAGACACCTGGCAGAGATTAACACGTATTCGCAAAAAAGTTTTATCACATATGATTAGACGATAGGGTAACTGACTTAATTTCGGCCACCTTTTTTAATTTTTTTGAATAAGTTTTTTCTGGCTTTTTCATTCAGGCAAAATTGGCCCTAAAATAAACCAAGGGAGTTTCTTTTTCAGGCAAAATTGAATATTTCTGTACACTAAAAATCAGGAAGTAAACTTATATGTGCAGGGCGTAAAGCGCGTCGCTTTCCACCTCCTTTGCCACCTGCACATCACTGCGCTCACTCTGCAATAACGATCTCTAAAGTCTAAACCCTAGTACCCTCGTTACTCTGCTCATAGTCTCATCTCTCCCTTTACATATTAGCAAGTTAGCTAAATTAAAATCGTCAACCCAGATCACAATGATTTTTCTATTTTTTTCTTCTTTTGCCTCAAAACACACCAAACGAGCACAAACGTCCAAATAATCCGAAGACACGAGGATACTTAAAACGCAAAAATGGCAGTTCTTTCACCTAAATTTTTCGGGGCCGAGATAACGGAAACCTAAAAAGCGCAGTAAGAAAGATCAATATTATTTTATTAGTATAATGTAGATAATTTAGATGATATTTAACTTGGTTATATATCTTTTCGTCTAAATTTATGCAGTTTAAACACAAAGACATTTAGGAAATCACAAAAATTCACTTTTATGAAAATGTTGATAATGTAGAAACACTAATAAAACTTTTGCATAAATCACTTTATTTAACATAAATCCTAACTTTTTTCTAATTTTTTTTTTTTTTAAAAAAAACCAAATTTCCAACCACTAAATACGGGCGCAGAAAAAAACGCGTCCGAAAAAAAAACACATACACCACATATATAAATATAATATATTTACCGTGCCGATAATTTAGTGATTCGATGTACATTTTCACTTCTGTTCTAATAAACTTTTGTTATCACCCATATCTTAATTTAAACACTGTTTCCATACCTATTTCAATAGACTGATTACCCCTAAACACCTACAAGATGCCTTGATGCTTTTAAAGTTAAATTAATCCTCTGCGATTGTTATTAATTAATTAATCCTCTGCTGCTTAATCCAAAATTAATCAAATAATTCAAAAAAAAAATATACATATTTCTCATTTGTGCTCTATCAAATTTGTTATCGCTGCTGAGACGTGGAATGTGTATCGCGTCTTGTGTCGAAGTTTATTAAGAAAAAACTCGCCGGTCCCGGAAAATAAATAGCTGCGCAGTTTGGTATTGAGCTGTAGTGGCGTGTATCTTTCCGCGATTCACACGCGCTTTTTGGCCTCAAAAATCTGAAGGAGCGTAATATATAACAAAATTTATATAAAGATTTATAGCAGATTGTGTAACACACTTGATTAAGCTTTTTTCTCCGCTTACGGTTTTTTAAACTAATTTGTTTTAAAAGTCTTAAATGGATAATTAAATATTTAAAACTAAAACAAAACAAAAAACAGTATGAATTAATAATGTTGCAGTCTTATGGGATGTCGTAAAATATTTAGTAGGGTTTTAGACCAATTCTATTTGTGCTTTGCTGCTTTCTTATAAAATCAAAAGGTTTTTTTTAATTAGTAATTTATATCATCTTTTTTTCAGTTTTGAAAATTTTCTTGCGATGTTGTGGTTTTTGAACGGTAAAAAGTTTGACGTGTGTTTTATTTTAACTTAATTGCTTATTTCAATTTTAGTTTTAAAAAAAATATTTAATTTTCTAGCATGCGATGAGTTCGTTTCAATAGACAAAATGACGAATACAACTGAAGCTTCATACAGCACGATAGGTGATTATATTAATGGAACCACATACGGACCGATACACTGTCAAAATGGCGGTGCCAATCAAACCGCTCTCTGCAATTGTGGTCTTAATGGATGTCGTTGGACGCAACCTACCTGTTATGGTAAAAAATGCTGTTGCTGGAAAGTTTTCCGCGTAAAAATTACTGAACATATTTAAGCTTTGATGCATACGGTAACTGACTTAAAGTCGGCTAGGCCTTAATTTCGGCCACTTGTTGTTATGCGTCAAATTATGGAATTAACTGCGTATGATTGGATAAATCGTTATGTCATCTAAAGGCTGGTTCATACTTATGACAAAACGTCCTTTGGACAAAGTTCAAAGGACAATTTTAGAAAAGCCAAAACGTCTTTTGGACAAGCCAAAACGTCTTTTGAACTTTTTCCTTTGGACGAAGTGTAAATGCTACTTAGAATTTGTCTTTGGACTTTAAAAAAGTCCAAAGGGAAAAATCCAAAGGAAAGAAAGTATTAACACGTTGTCCTTTTAATTTTGTCCTTTGGACCTTGTCCTTTAGACAAAGTCCAAAGGACGTTTTTACGCTGAATTTGTCCTTTGGACAAAGTCCAAAGGACTTTTGTCCGTTGGACTTTGTCCAAAGGACGTTTTGTCATAAGTATGTACCAGCCTTAACCATATGCAGTTCAATTCATTACTAAGCGCATAGCAAAAATAACAACCGGTAGCCAAAATTAAGGCCTGGCCGACTTTAAGTCAGCTACCTTACATAGATTATTAAAAACACCTGGGTAAAAATCTAAAGATCTCTTTTAGAGGTTGTTGTTTTGACGACGGTTGGTTAGAAGCAGCTTTCAGCTACGATATTTTTTTAATTCTAAAAAAAAACCCAGAATTTTATCAAAAACCAAGATTTCTTGCACTCACGTGGATGAAATTTTATTTTTCAATCTGTGTGATTTGTGAGTTTTTACTAAAACATTATTTCTATGGGTGATTTTAGAACTTAAATCTCAGCTTTTTATTCTGCACGCTGGTATGGCAAAATTTGCGCAATGGTCCGCTGAAATTTGCGCACCGGTTGACCGATGTCGAAACTTGGACACTGATATTCTGAAACTGGCACACCGCTGTTCAAAAATCTTCACAGCGGTTTGCAAATTCCCCGCCAGGTTGGAACCAGCATAGTGTCAAAATGTACTGAATGCTGTGTTTTTCTCTACACATACTCTATATTGTTGGTAGTGGTATACCCTAGCATTAGGTTTAAAAAACCATCTTAATGTTTTTTCCAAGGGTTTACCTCATTATAAATTTTTGTAGTCGAATATAATGTAGAAAAAATTGGTACAGAGTCTTTAGAACCGCACGTAGGGAACTTCGAACCGTCGGAAAGTTTTGGAAACTTGAAGTCTTTAAGAAAAAAACTTTGTTTGGGCTTAGATTTAGGCTTTGCTTAGGCTTAGAATGAGTTTTTAGCGAATTTTTACTTTCAGCTTCAAGTTCCCTTCAAGCTTACGATTCCAAGCTGCTTATTTTTAG
>JASAMX010028357.1:0-15170 GCA_030248175.1 Microlaimidae sp. YZB2_3
TGCACTACATTTTTATAACCTGAAAATAAAAAAAGTAAAGGGGAACCCTTACTAAAATGGCTGGCTTTGCCAGTCAGAGGGGGAAGGGCAGACCGCCACCCTCCCCCCATAGGTAGGAACGGCTAAAACCGACCGCCCCCCCCCGGTTAGGGGGGCGGTCGCCCCCCCCCCTTAATACGCTACTGATTTGATCATATAGGGTTCCGCCTTTTTCCTCCTATGTTCTTCAATTTTCTAAGTATCCAAAAACTTACATTTGAAATTATGTTCAACCTATTTAGCAATCGTAAGCAACATTACAATTATAAGCAATCTATTATTTTTTAAACTGTTTGATCTAGTTTTTTTGTCAATGTTTGCCTCGGAAATCAACAAAAAAAAACACCCTAAAGCCTGCGTCATGTTTAGTCAAAAATGTATAAAGGGCTAAGTTCTTTTGTTGGAAATCCAAGAGGAACTTCTGTACTAAAACATGTTTATGGTTAGTGTTAAGATGAATATGTCGAAAATTCTGCAGAAACCTCAACTATCATTTTGTCCTATAAATATTTTTCACGAAGCTCAATCTACAGCATTTACATTTTCATTGTGCAAAAAACTAGAAAGTAAAAGCAAAACCAGGAAAAAAGCTCTATAAATAGAAAAAAACGGGAGAATTAATTTTACATTGGGTTTTACAGTAATTTTTTCAAAATTCATCGGTCGCAGTCACACCTCTAAGTTATAAAAAACATTAATATTAAGATTTTATTTTTTATACTTTTAATAATAAACTTTATTGAAAACAAATAATGAGTTAAAACAAACAAATGAAACAAAATATTTTTATTCATTATAGTTATTGATCTAAATACTAATTTTAGGAAAAAAATAATATATCTTCAAACCATTCAATAACAGGTATATCGCAAAAACGAATGTTTTTATTAAAAACAAGCATAAGTTTTTGTTGTCACATTTGCCCAATATGATCGTATGCTCTTGCATTAATTTTTGCATGTTTGATCTAAATCTTTTGTGTATTTGATATTATACTTCAAGATTAATTAGTATAAATAACGAATAAAAACAAATAAATTATAGGCACCTTGCACTGGAACTCGGTTTATACATGAAGTATGCAATAAACATAGCGAGTCACCATAATGAATAATTACCGTATCTCCTACTTATCTTTTGTAGTATGCAGAACAACCGATCGAAATTTCGCGCGCTTTCGAGGGTTGATCTGCATACTACGAAAGATAAGTAGGAGATACGGTAATTATCCATTATGGTGACTCGCTATGTTTATTGCATACTTCATGTATATACCGAGTTCCAGTGCAAGGTACTATACATATCTTATACATGTCTTATACATCTTATACATGCAAGGTACTATACATATCTTGTACTATACATATCTTATACTATACATGCAAGGTATAAGCAAAAATATATAATATACCGAAAAATGTGCAACTCCTATATAAAAAAAGTACAGAAAAGGTGGCCTTTATAATGAGCCTCTCCATTTAAATGACACTCTCCACTATAATGGCATAGTAGCCATTTTAATTCAGCGAGTTAAAATGGAGAGGAAGCTATTATAATAGCCATTTATTGACTTAATTTCACTTCATATATACTCTCAAGTCTATAACTGTCCGGGCCGCAGGAGTTTCTTCGTGTTGGTTTAATACTGTCCAACACGCAGAAACTCGTGCGGCCGGGACAGTATTAGACTTGTGAGTATATATGAAGTGAAATTAAGTCAATAAATGGCTATTAAAGGCTTCCTCTCTATTTTAATTCGCTGAATTAAAATGGCTACTATGCCATTATAGTGGAGAGTGTCATTTAAATGGAGAGGCTCATTATAAAGGCCACCTTTTCTGTACTTTTTTTATATAGAAGTTGCACATTTTTCGGTATATTATATATTTTTGGTATAAGTATACACATATCTTAAAAAAATAAATGCTGAAAACTACAAATTGTTACAAATAACCAAATTTTAAGAATTAGCAAAAAAAATTTTTCTGGATTCTCATTTTAAACTAATAAATAGCAATCACGTAAATTTTATACTGAATCCAAAATATTCTGCCGTATCGACGACAAAGGTACGGGGTCTTTAGAGCCACAAGCAGGGAACTTGGAGCTATTGGAAATTTTTAAAAACTTGGAGCCACGAACAACGGGGACTTGGAGCCTTTAGGAAAAAAATGGTTTAGGCTTATTAAATTCAAACAAAATTACCATCTTAATTTTTAGGTTATTCTAAAAAAAATTTTCCGGAATACAATAAGGTATGCCGGTTGCTTGGGTTTTAGTATAAGATATAGGCACCTTGCACTAGAACTCGGTTTATACATGAAGTATGCAATATACATAAGTGTCACCATAATGGATAATTACCGTATCTCCTACTTATCTTTTGTAGTATGCAGATCAACGGACCGAAATTTCGCGCCTTTTCGGTCCGTTGATCTGCATACTACGAAAGATAAGTAGGAGATACGGTAATTATCTATTATGGTGATACTTATGTATTTATATGCTTCATGTATAAACCGACTTCCAATGCAAGGTGCCTATAGCCTAGGCTATTTCTTGTACGTTCTCTCACTGCAGTTGAACCTCGGTTCGACTCCAGGTAAGGATAAAATTGTTTTGTTTTTTAAAAATTTATATTTGTCTCAATGTACCGTTATTGATTTTTCAGTCACAATTTAAAAACATGGGCAGAGTAATTTCGTCTTATTTTACGTTTACTAATGTTCTCGGTTATTTAGTTGATAAATAATAACATAACACATTCCATGGTTGAGTTTACAATTTCGTCACTTGCTATATTGAAAATCACCGTAAAATGTACACTGTATCTACCAAAGTTTCCCTTGTGTCGGAAATTTTCTATAAAATCTAAAGAAAATTTTTGTTATAATTATCATAAATTTATTATATTTGTTTTAAAATATGGCGAATTCGGATACAAATTCTGGAAAAACAACGCTTGAGAGCGTTGAAACAGAGGTATTTCGGTTTTACATTTTTTGAAAAAATTTATATTTATTATGTTGTAAATTCAAAATTTTTTAAAAATTAAAAAAAAAATCAATTCTTTTATAAAAAATTATTTTAGCAAGAAATTTATTAGCAAAAATTAATTCACGATTTAAACGTGTTAATTAAACCTAACAAAACATTTTTTTTAAAATTTATGTTGTTTTTTAAAAAAAAATTTATTCTATATAAGACTTATTAATCCTTATTTTCCCATATTCATAAATTTGATCATAGTTAACAGTTTACGCATGCTTGTAATCAAAAATGTGCTAAGCTTATATATTTTTTTATACAAGATGTTTAAAATTTATATTGCAATATGCAATTTTTTATTTATTCGTTTTTAACAAGAATACATAATAGTTTTTAATAAAAAATTGTCAATTTTTCTCTCTTTATTCAAAATATTGCTCCATTTTCGGGTTGTAATGATTTGTAATGAAGACTCCGTTGACAAAGTGCAACTTCATTACTTATCTTGTCCATACGCGTCCGGAGAAGCACAGAAACGCGTATTTGTTAACACTTACTTTCATGTTATGCTTGTTTTGTTTGAAATTAATATTAAGACAATCTCATGTGACCTCGTTTTATATTTTCGTTTTATTAGATAGGCTAAGGAAAACGTTTTAGCGAATATTTACTTTCAAATCCAAGTTCCCAAATTACGTCTACAAGTTCCCCCGCTTACGGCTCGAAGTTCCCTACTTTGGCTCCGAGTTCCAGCTCCAAGTTTTTTCGGCTCCCTAGACCACAGATCACCACAAATTAAATTTTTGGTTTCTTTAGATTCATGTCAATATGGAAAAAATTTAGGTTTTACGGTGTTTTTTTAAATTAGAAAATTTGTATTAAATAACAGACAAACATTTTCCATTTCTTGTAAATTATTATATTGACATTATCATATCTCTGGGGTATAAAATTACAAAACGATATGAAATCAATCATTAGCATATATAGAGACAAGCATTTGGATACAAAACGGTATGAAATCAATCACAAGCATACATAGAAAAGCATTATATGCACGTTGTAAGAAAAGCATTATATGCACTTGAGCTGTTTAAAATTCTGAAACTCATTATATGCAAGTTTCCAGGAAAAAGGGAACCACTCCCCCGGAGAAATAAACAATAACCTTAGAACCAGAAAATTAAAAGCTTTTAACGGTTATGTAACCAATTTTATGTCCCCCAAATTTCTACAATAACTCTATTAGTTTGTAAAAAATAAAATAAAAAAATAATATTACAAATTGTTTCGACTCATTAGGAAAACTTAACTTTAACCTTAATGATATACTTTAACCTTAATTTAATATAAATACAAATCATTGTAAACGGACTGAAAATTTCATTCTTCTCCATTATTAGCATGGGTGATTTTACCGTGTGTTTTTTCTGGTCAACGGTAATAGAAATATATAACACTGCGAGGATCGAGCCAAATACAAGTGCGTCCGAAACCCCCTAGAAACTTATCATATTATAATAACGCAAGTGTTGGAATAGTTTAAGGTCTCTCCAGACAGTTTTTATTGCAGAGCGTTCAGTAAACCAATTGCAATAAAGAAATAAACAATTGCAAAAATTACCCATTTTTATTTACACACAATTTATTTTTTAATTATTATACTTATAGAGTATTATAATATTTTAAGATATTCAAATGACGAAAATTTGACTAATTGGCGAAAAGCAGGCAACAAATCCTGTTTACAACAATGATATTTTTTGAATTTATGTGAAATAAATTTTTAAAATTATAAAAAAAATTAAAAAAAATTATTAAAATCAAAATTGTGGTCAGATATGTTTTATGTGGGAATCGATTTCGGGACCTTTCAAAAATTTGACGACGCGCTAACCTACTATGCCACTACTACCATTGGATGATGAGCTCTAAAAGCGATTTATAAACAAACTCTCTGAAAAAAATCGATAAAACGCACAAAAAATACAAAAGATATTATGGCCTTCCAAAAATTATAAATTTCAATAGAAATATCTGGAGCTTTAAATTTTACCAAATTAAATTAAATCGAAGTTTCACCGAAATTTTGAAAAATTAACCCCCATTTTTCACGGAAAATTGTATATTAAACCATAAATACAACAGTATTCAATTTAATTTTTACATACGTGAAAAAGGGTAACGGTGTCTCTCTATTGGAAGTATTTTTTTAATAAATAGTGTGCAGTAAATCGGTGTCCCTCTATTGGAAGTATTTTTTAAATCAATAGTGTTCAGTAAATATTTCTAAGGGTTTTAAAAAAATTTCATTGCAATTTGATTTTTAATATCAATTATTTCAATTACTTACAAAAATATAATGAATGTTCACTTTATAATCGTGATATTTCTGCCTTTTTAACACTCATATCAATTTTTTGTGAAATATTACTGTATTTCACGAGATCTCGGATGCCAAAAATCGCGATTTTCCATACTTATAAAAACTGTCCGGAGAGACCTTAAACAGTAATAACAGCGACCTTTTGTTCTAAACTCGTTCAGATCCATAAATATTACGTGATTATTATTATTATATCTAATAAATAAATAACACATAATAAATAGTTTGTATACGGAATTGTTTAATTTCTAGGATGGATAAATTGCGCACAGTTAACTTACTTGGCGCTCAGTATGTTTAATATGTTCAGTATATAATTCATAATATGTTTAATATAATCCAGTATGTTTAAAACGTTCAGTGTTGTCTTACACGGTTTTCCAGCTAGGGAAGAGTCAACAGTTGCGACCACGTTTTCTTGACCTCAATCTTAACCAGATTGCATGCATTGCTGATCTCACACGTGAAAGATTAAAAAAAATCACAAGAACACAATCGATTACGTATTATAGTAATCTCACATAAATTGCACGCGGTTTCATTTAATTTGCATGAACATTTTGACGCGCGCGGCTGATTGTAATTCCGGGAAAATTCTCTGGTTATTAATAGCACATTTCGTTTAGTAGTAGTGATGGGCAGTTGCGGTTCCCGGTTCCGGATGTTCCGGGCCAAATTTGGAATTTCGATTCCAGTTCCTGTTTCGGATTTTTTGGAAAATCTCAATTCCGGTTCCGGTTCCGGTGATATCGCAGTTTAATAGGCAGTTCCGGTTCCGAGTTCCGGATGTTCCGGGGAAAAACTGGGAATTCCGGTTCCGGTTCCTGTTCCAAATTAAGTGGAAAATCTTAACTCCGGTTCCTGTTCCGGGGGTTCCGCAGTTTCGCCCATCACTATTTAGTAGCGTTTGTTTGATTTCTCGACTAAAGAATTAAGGGGAGTAAACAGTTGTGAACGAATGTCACCGGACTGCAATCTAAATTACGTGCAAATTTCTAGTTCTCGAATTCGCTCATCTGAATTTCGTGTTCAATTCAGTCAGGATTTCCTCCGTGGTCTTTCCGACCGTGTTGGGCAGATAGCGGGCCACTAAAGGTAGGCAAACAAATTCCGGTACGAAAAAGAGAAAAAAGGTCGAATTGCCCACGGCGGCGAAAATTACAAAGAAAAAGAAGACGGTTAGCGCGTTTAAAAAATTCCCTCCGAACCAACCGATCGCTTCCGCTCTGCTTCTATAATCGTAGGGGAAGATTTCCGGGACGAGGATTAGAAAAAGGGGAGTTGTTAGTGAGGCGTTCACTGCGCTGATTGAGCTCAGAAATACCGCCGGCGCCCAGCGATCTAGGGGTCCCATCATCGGACTGCCGATCAATAATGCGTACAAAACAATCAGGAGAATTTGCGACGCCAACACTAAGCGCCGCCGACTGAGCCGCCGCACCAACAATGGGGCGCAAAGCGCCGCCAAAAGTCGCACGAACGTGAGCACCACGGTGGAGTACTCCGATTCCAATCGACTCAGTCCAGATCGCTGGAAAATCGTCGTAGAGTAGAAGAGGATCTGGTGGGAGGTAAAGCGCCCAAAAGATTTAAGTGGTCGTGATTTTTGTTGTTTTTTTTTATTAAAAATATTTCTTGCCTTTCATAAAATCAATAAAATTAATTTAAATAATGTTTTTTAAAACATAAAGAGTCAGAATCAGCATAAAATTATCGTGACTCTTACTCATTATGCTTATAGTATATATCGTCGTTATTTCGGCAAAATGAGCCACAATTTGTATAAAATATGTGTGCCTGTGACTTATTTTAAATTTAAAACAGGACCTCATTAACTACAGAAGGAGTCACAGTCACATGTATTTTATAATAACAGTGGCTCATTTTGCCGTAGTAACGCCACAATATGCGTTTTGAATCATATCATAAGTGCCATAAATACGAGTATTTTATGACGATTCTCAGTCATTCTATCATTGTAACTACAAATGTAAAGCAAACGATTTTATAATCTTAAAAAAACTTTCCCTCCAATTTTTTTTCTCTTTGTTTATTAAAAATAAAACAGTTGTTTTTTAAACTTTCGTTTAATATCAACTACACGCTTTACTTTTGCTTCACTTCGCATCTATAGTTGAATTGTAAGGCCTGGACAAAGTCCAAAGGACAATTTTAGAAAAGCCAAAACGTCCTTTGGACTTTTTGCTTTGGACGAAGTATGAATGCTACTTAAAATTTCTCCTTTGGACAAAGTCCAAAGGACAAAATCCAAAAGGAAAAGTCCAAAGGACAAGAAAGTATGAACACTTTGTCCTTTGGATTTTGTCTTTTGGACTTTGTCCTTTAGAAAAAGTCCAAAGGACGTTTTTACGCTGAATTTGTCCTTTGGACAAAGTCCAAAGGACAAACATAACAAACAAACAACAAACCAGCCTTAACATTGTAAACGCCCGCGAAACGCCCTGTTAGTGTCACTTGTTTCTCCGGTGTTAAGCAGCCTTGACTTAGATTAAATTCTTCTGGGTTTTTTTTTGTTGTGAAACTCAAATTATGAACTTCATGACAGTGCTTGAATTAAATGTATATTGTTTTTTTAGTTTAAGATAGTTGTGGATTCTATAAAAGTCTAAATATTATTTAGAAAAGATCGAAACTTCGTCTAACCTACGTGTAAAACGTATAAATTTTTAAGATAATTTATATGTATTATTTAATCTGCGCTTTACCTCTGTAGATCCAGCAAACGAATTGACGATAATCAGAAGAAAAAGAAGAATTCGTGATATTTTAATGGCGGGATCGGTGAAAAAATTCGGCTGCTTAATTTTAGTATCCGAAAAATTCAAAAGTAAATCCGAAGAGCCTGGTCCTTCCAGTTTCGCGTTAAAATCGTGAACATGTCTCATTGTGTTGTCTTCTCCGTAAATAATATTACTCATCTCGTCAGTTGACCTCTGAAAGTTTTATAAGATTATAAAGCATACATATCTTCTTGCATAAATCAAGTGTATTATTTTTTAATCTTGGTAATCTTAGATAGTGTGGGAGAGCGAGTAGACAAGGTCTACCCACCAATGTCATGTATTTTTGTAATTTTTAACCATTGTTATAAGCTAATTTTTTAGTAGCTGCGATTTATTCTTTTTAAGTTTTTTGAACAACCATAGAAAAACGTTTTTTAATGTTTAAATTTGTTACAAGAAGCCACTGAAATTCTTAAAATGAATAAATTAATATATTATTTTTAGCATTTTAAATAAAAAAATGAATAAAATGCATATAATTTGCGAGGTTTTTTATTTCGTGCTGGGACCGCCGACCCAAATTTTGTTGTACTAGATAATTCCATCACAAAACATGTGTAACTTCACGAAATTTCCATTTCACGTTTATTAATGCGATGAAACCGGTTTGTTTATGTTATTTCTTTGGTAATTTTTAGGTATCGGTTTTTTAAACTATTTACTAATAGTTATGCTCCTGCTCTCCAATATCATGTTTCGTATCCGTAGCTCCGGCCATTTAAGGTAGAACTTCACAGTTTTTTTTTTGAAGACAGATCTTTTTGAATTACATCTTACTATACGTAGTTTGACGTGATGATTCAATTTTTGACATTCGTTTTTCTTTAAAAAAATGTTATCATCCACAATCATAAAATAACATCAATAAAATACATGTCAAAAATACAAAACATTGATAAAGTTTATTACCAAAAATATTCTATTTTTTTCATTCTCTATTTAGCGTAAATTAAATAATAAAACATTTTTTTTAATTAAAAAGCTAAAAATTAAAAAAAAATTTTCGGCGTTAAAAATATGGTCGAGCGACTACTCGAACCCTGGAGCTGAGGATCCGAGCGCGACGTACTAAGCACTCGGCTACTAGGTCAGCTGAGAATTTCAATTAAAAGCAACTTTTAGAGGAATGGTTTAAAATGTAGTTTCTTGGCGTCATTAAAAAAAAATTAAACGAAAATTAAAAAAAAATTGATTCGTTATTTTTAAACGAAAGTTTGGAAATAGTTAGATATAGGCTTTTACCATTTTTTTTATTATACACGATTAAAAAAGGACTTCAGGATTTTTCTACTATATATTTTTGTAAAAAAAGTCTTTTTTGCAATTTAAAAAAAATCCTGAGATCATTTTGAACCCAAATTACCTCTGAAAATTGCCCCTATATTACCCTAATTTATTATAAAATTGCTCCCAAAAATAACGAATCAATTTTTTTTAAAGGCCTTATTGTGGTTTTCAGAGGTAGAATCCATGGACATCTGTTGCGAACTGGACAAACTTTTCGGTGATGTTTTTATAACCACTGGATAGCACAGAGTCTTAACTTTTTATAGCACCCCACTTTTATGGGCCAAAAATTAATATTTATGATGATATGCGACTTGTAGTCCAAGTGTTCAAAACTGTGGAGCTCCATCTGGGGCGGATCTACTTAACACGGGCTGACTAGGTGCCAAGTTAGCACGTTGTTTAAAACTCATAGGAATGTTTTATTTTGCGTGTTTTTTTTAAAGAAATCTTATAGGAGTCTTGGTTTAAAAGGGATAAATTAATATTTATACAAATTTATGCATATTTGTTTTAAATAAAATCTAAAAAGCTTTAAACCCTAGTTAGGAGTTTTGCTATTCTTAGCTAGGGGTTATTGCTTTATTAGCTTATTATAACAGTATTTATAACAAATATGCATAAAATTAATAAAATATCAATTTATGCCATGCAGAAAAAGAGTTATATAAGATTTCTCCGCAAAAAACCTAGAAATTAAAACATTATCAAGAGTTTTAAACAACCTATTCAGCACGCGTTTAGTGGTCCACTGAACGCGAGTTGAATATAGGTGTCATGTTAGCACGTTGTTTAGAACTCTTAATAATGTTTTAATTTTTGATTTTTTTTTTCAAAAAATATTATGGAACTCTTTGTCTGCATCGCATAAATTGATATTTTATTAATTTTGTTCATGTTTGTCATAAATAAAACCTGGTTAAGGGCAATAACCCCAAGTTAATGGTTAGGGGTTAAGACTTTATTAGCCTTTATTTAAAACGAATATGCATTTAACTCTTTAAATATTAATTTATTCAATGTAAATAAAGAGTTCCATAAGATTTCTTGAAAAAAACACACAAAAATTAAAGCATTATCAAGAGTTTTAAACAACGGGCTAACATAGCACCTAGTCAGCACGCGTATAGTAGACCCGTCCCTGGAGTTCTGCAGCTCGAAGCTCCGAAGATCATCACTACTATACTTACTTGCCAGAACCAGAGCGACGTGTAGATTTTTTGAATTTTCTCTCCGTCATCAATATCGCAGCGGGCTATGTAATCCGCGGTTTCTTTAAACAAAAACAACACCACCCATCCGATCGCGCACCACGATGCGGGTACGAAGAACAACCATTTCCAACGAGATTCGTGTTCACACACTTGGCTCAAACCCAAAAAAGAACGTTTATCGATAAGCAACACGAATAGAATATTTGATAATTTAGGTATGTATAACTGATTATGAATCCAGCTGGATCCGAAACGCCTTAACCTTATGTAGCTAATAAACGTTTTATGTGACTTTTTTTACCTCAAAAAGCAACGAATGGATTTTTAAAAAAGATTTCGTAATTATTTCTGCAAACAAAATGTGTTGCTTTAAGTTGTGTTAGAAAGAATAGAAGTCGACGAAGGCACCCAGTCCTTGAAAAGAAACGTTGGAATAAGTTTTATTGAAGTTGTTTTTTCTTCAATTTTATTGTGGTCAAAGCTTAAAAACTGCACTAATATAATCAAGAAATGGAACCCCGAAAACCAGTAAAAATTTGAAACCAAATATTCTTTTTACGGATAATCGTATATTTTGTCGCCAATTATCGAAAAACAAATCTTGCTAGAAACTCTAGTGAAAAAAAACTATAGCTTACTGCGCGCATACCATGCTCACGCAAACTAAACGACACAGGTAAATTATTATTAAGTGGGATTCATGAATTTCTATTTATTACCTCTTTTTTTATTTTTAAAATATAAATAATCATTTATTCGTAGTCGCCAATAAACTACATCATCAGGGCAAGATAGTTTTTGCAGTTGCAGAAGAAATGTTTGCACTACTAACCTGTTTTAAGCCAACAAAATTTACTTCTTTCTCTGCAAATAACGCACTTAATTTTATTTTTTGAAATTAAGATTTGTTCTTTATTTGTTTAATCAAGTCCTCTTTTGCAACATTTGCTCTACGATAAACGGACCTAAGATACTGGACAAAAAAGCACCGGCGTTGAAGAAAATTGGAAAGATAGCTCCGGAGATCCCTCGATAGCGAGTGGGGCTGGTCTCGTTGAGAATGACAGGTACGGTAATTAGAACAATACCCGCACTGCAACTAGACAAAAAGCGTCCAGCCAAAAGCAGCCACCAGCTCTCAATTAGGCAAGCCAATCCCTAGTAATTAAGAATTAAACCAATGGGTGAGATCGACTGTAAAAAAAATCTAACAGTGCGACTATGACATTGGACACACCGTGGTTTCTCTTTAATTTCTTCGCTTTTGTTACAAATCTACAACAGTACTGCTACTTAAAGGTGCGGTGCGAAGTCAAACTTTTTGTCTTCAATTTTAATAATTTTTTGTGAAAACTTTACCCCTGCCCCCAATAGCCCACAAAAAATTTTTCAACAAAATATCTCCAGTGGTTTAGGAGTAATGACCCCCCAAAAATAGCGTTTTTGGACAATTCTGTACGTGAAGGATTGCTCAATTGGTATTACAATTTACGTTACAAATTATGCACTCAAAGAAAGTGGCTACTTTCTACTCTAATTTGATATTGTGATCGTTAAGTTTGGTGCAGTATTTGTCGAAATATTGTGTTTTTCGTACAAAAACACTCGATTTTTTCGCTAAAAACACGAAGTGAAGGAAAAAAAGTTTGGGCATACTTCACAAAATCACTGCTGTCGTTTAGTGTTTCTAACGAAAAAGTTTCGGGTTTTTTGTACGGGAAACACAAAATTCCCACAAATATTGCCCCAATCTTAACAATCAAGGTATTAAATTAGACTAGAAAGTAACCGCTTTCTTTGAGCGCATAAATTGTAACGTAAATAGTAATACCCATTGAGCAATTTGTCACGTACAGATTTTTCGAAAAAGCCGTTTTTGGGGGGTCATAACTCCTGAACCACTGCAAATATTTTGTTGAAAAAATTTAGTGGGCTATTGGGGGCAGGGGTAAGGTTTTCACAAAAAATTATCAAAATCGAAGACAAAAAGTTTGACTCCGCACCACACCTTTAACTGAAATAACACGACGGTGCAACTCTAAACCGAAAAATTGGTGCCACACTGAGGGCTCTTTTGCGTGTAACTTATATGCATTGTTTTAATTTACATTCGAGGTTTTGTATAATTAAGCGCACTTTTGCGCCGATCTTACGCAACAAAGCAACGGTGTGGCCAATGTTCGCCGCTTGACTTTTGTAAAGTGAAATCTAGTGATGGGCAGTTTTGGTTCCGGGTTCCGTATGTTCCGATCAAAATTATGAATTCCGGCTCCGGTTTCTGTTCCAGATTTTCGGAAAATCTCAATTTCGGTTCCGGTTCTGGTGTTCCGGGGGTTTCGCAGTTCTACCCATCACTAGTTAACTCTATCCAACACTTTTTAAATCTTAAAAATTCAAAATATTAAATTCAAATTGTTAAAAAAAAGTTATTTTTAATATTCATATTTCACAACTTTAAAGTACTTTTTTTATTTGCCAAGGTCCACCGCAAGGCGTCTAACTTAAAAATGTTAGTTAAAATGCAGTATTTAATATTACTAGGACCGAAAAACCTTGAAATGACAATACATTCCATAAAAATTATTAGTTAAAATTTTAATTTATTCCAAAATCTTTCAAAAATTTGCAAAGAAACTTTTAGTAATAAAATTAACATTTTGTATCATTTTTCATGGCTACAAATTTACAACCACAGTTTTCAAAAAATGCAATTGTTATTTATTTATTTCGCAAGTTTTATATTGAAAAAAAGCCTGGCCGTTTTTCTCCCGTTTTTAAAAAACAATATGCAGTTGATATGCAATTTATTAAAATGATGAATACTGATAATATATAAGAATTGCTTCAACTAGGTACTTACAATGATTCTTTTACTTTATAAAAAATCTTATATTATAAAAAAGTATATATTTTTAATAATAAATATCATAAGACCAATACAACAAATGTATAGGCACCTTGCACTGAAACTCGGTTTATACACGAAGTATGCAATAAACATAGGGAGTCACCATAATGGATAATTACCGTATCTCCTACTTATCTTTTGTAGTATGCAGAGCAACACTCGAAAGCGCGCGAAATTTCGATCGGTTGATCTGCATACTACAAAAGATAAGTAGGAGATACGGTAATTATCCATTATGGTGACTCCCTATATGTTTATTGCATACTTCATGTATAAACCGAGTTCCAGTGCAAGGTGCCTATTTAAAAATTACACTTAAAAATGCAATTAAAAGTGTACATACCTGAGTAAATTGCAAAAATATCTCCACGGCTATTGTAAAATGTACAGTTTTGTGACGCCCAAATTTATCCATTAGCTTGAATGCAAAAAAAGCAGATACAAAAAAGGCAACATATACTTCTGCATTAAAAAATGCCCACAAATATTCGGCTAAATCTTCAGAATTGTCTAAAAAAAAATTTAAAACCATAGTTTTGATCTATATAATATTGGAGAGTCAAGCAAGGCTTGTTTTAAATTTTGTTCTACCAGTATCTGCGTAGTTATATATATTTTTCCTTAAATTATTATGTTTTATAGTTTTTTTAACCCGTTCTCGTGATTGCTTTTACCCCGGTCACCATTATGAAACCTTCGTTTCACAGTGGTGTTAGCTTCAACTAACCATTGTGATAATTAATTTTAAATTTCAAAAGAATTAAAATTGGAATCATTAAAATTTACCGCGGTAAACTCTACGTATCACCTACGTCATATCTAATTGGTACGAAATACTCGATGCGTTTGATAGAACCATTTCAATTTGCATCGCAAAATAATCACGCATAAAGTATTACGTATGACTTAGGTGCGACCTAGATGATACCTAGAGTTTACCGCAGTGAAGTTTACATATTACAATCGTTGGACAAAATTATGACCATCCTGAAACGAAAGTTTCACAACTGTAACCAGTAACAAGGCGATTACAATAACGGGTTAAATTTACAAAAATACGAAAAACTTAGCTAAAAAAACAGCGAAAGTCAACACATTAATTTCCAGTTCAAATTAAAAAAAAGTAAAATATGAACCTTTTTGTAGCGATTTAACCATAAAACGTTTTAAAACTGCTGCGCTATTATTGCTTATGGTTATGGAAATTATCAAAGGAGTGATGCCGAAGAAACAATAAACGCACGTCAGAAAGATCAGGCGAAATAGCGAAGACTTCGTCAATGTTCCCGTGTACAGCAGTCTTGACTTCGAGTTATGTCTAAAAATAATTTCGTAAAAATTTTTAACGCATAATCTCAAGTTCTTGCTGTTCTGTCAATCGAGCTTAAGAAATAAAACTGATTTGAGTTACTGTTTTACTAAAACCGGATACTAAAAGCCGAAAAATCAGGTCATTCTTTAAGAACAACCCACTTTAGAGGTCAACGGAAAGAAAATACAAGATGAACATACTCATAGCAATACGTAACTGAACGAAGAACAAA
>JASAMX010028358.1:0-13609 GCA_030248175.1 Microlaimidae sp. YZB2_3
GTTTAGAGAGTACTTGACTTAATGTGGGAACAGTTTCAAAAGAAATATTTACCACAATTAAAGGAACAGCACAAAATTCAACATTATCAATCTAAACCAATTGTGAATGAAAACCCTCAGAAGGAGATGTGGTTTTGGTGGAAGATGACAACAAACCACAAAATCTGTGGAAGTTAGCAAAAATTCTAAAATTGAAAAAAGGCCGTGATGATGCATCTAGAAGTGTCACAATTCAACTTCCTTCTGGAAATAAATCGGAGAGAGCTATCAATCTTTTATATCCAATAGAATGCCCATCTTCAACTACTTCCAACTATACCTCTCTTAACCGTTCAAAAAGCATACATTTTTTATTTCATTAATATACCTTTTATTGGGCCTTCATCAAATTACCGCTGACTATCCATGTCCTCACCATTTAGCAGACAATAAATCTTCAAAATGCGTTCAATGTGGAATAGTAGTTGGGAGAAACAATTCTGGTTTTTGTCATACATATCATAATTGTGGTCCCAACAAACATTTGGATGGGTATGAAAGTTGTGGTTCTAAGTGTACATGTCTTAAATGTGCTTGAAATTGTTCATACTTTTCCGGAACTGTACCAAAGCTAAACTTCAATATAGAAGACGCTTACCAAAATTTGGTCAATTTACCAAACAAATGTTCATTAAATCTAATACAAGAATCCAACCAAGTATCGGAAGAAGATTCATTTAGTCAAATTCAAGTGTATAATGGTCAAAAATACTTAGTAAATAATCTAAAAATGGTCACCGTTAAGCAAGTGGATTTCTATGAATGCATTGGAGATGACTGGAACAGAAGTGTTCTGTAGTCATCATCTGGAAAAAAATCATCAAAAATTTACTGGAACAGAAGTGTTTTGTAGTCATCATCCATGCTCAGAAGCGGCTACTAAATTTCGTTTCTATATAAATAACGAATTACATTTTCAAATAACTAGCGAAGGACACAAAATACCTATAAGTGCCTGGGGTAGTATTCGAGTTTAATACTATGGATTTCCACACAAAAATAAAATAAACAGGTATTGCAAAAACTGTGCATTTTCATGTATTAAAGGTGGATTGGAAATGGAACTCGAAGAGAGTGTTGGTTTAATTGAAACTTGTTTTCAACCTATATGTTTGCAGCTTCACTATCCGAAAAAAACATCAAAAATATATTTTCCCCCCAAAGTTTCGCTAAAGGAACATGATTTTATAATAAAAATTTGGCAACATGGAATTATGGTGAAACAAACGGGTTTAGCGTGTCCAGCGCAACCATTTTGTGAATTTATTGAATGCACTTTCTGTTGGAATATGTTAATGAACGCACAAGGTGCACCACACAGTGTAGTAATAATTTTTTTTTTCAGGTTTTGGTTTGTATTTTTTACTGACCGTTATAAAAATTATAAAGTAAAATACATTTTCCATTTTACATGAAACTAAGACCAACTCCAAATAACACATTTAAGTCCAAGAATAGGATGAATTAAAAATACAATGTAATAACGTTGTCTTTATGTATTGCTGTTGCGCAAGCATGCTCAGTGTTTTCACCACTACAAGCAAAAATATCTGCTTGTAGTATAGATAAAAAGGGTGTAATGTACAATACATGAAATTACACGTCTAAATTTAATCCTCTCTAGACAAAAATCGTACTTGATAATTTTGGACTATAATAATCAGCCTTTAGGTTCTGTTATCGCAACTAGTGTTGTAAAAAGTATTGATTTTGGATTATTTTAAGTGAAAGTAAAAGTAAATTGAAAAATTTTAATTTAAGTAAAGTAAGAGTAAAAGTAATTTGTGATTTTTAATTTAAGTAAAGTAAAAGTAAAAGTAATGGTCAAAATTTTATTTAAGTAAAGTAAAAGAAAAAGTAAAACCTATTTTTTAAGTAAAAGTAAGAGTAAAAGTATAATAAAAGTAATTTTGGACCGGAGCAAAATACCGGTTTTTGGAGCTTCAGAGATCCGTTCTAAAGTTTTTTCGCTAATTTTCTGCATAATTATTATTTTAATAAGTTTTTTGGTTAAAATAAATCAATTTAGCGTGTTAGCGGCTTAAAAAATTGTCTTCTGCGATTTATTTTACAACAAGCCCATAGGAATTCTACCCATTGAAATTACTTAAATTTTACTTAAATTAAGTATTTGCAGTGGAAAATCCGAGTAAGAGTAAAAGTAAAAGTATTCAAAATTTCAAAAATCGAGTAAGAGTAAAAATAAAAGTAATTGAAATTTCAAAAGTCGAGTAAAAGTAAAAGTAAAAGTAATCAAATCCGTTACTTTTATTACTTTAAGTAAAAGTAAAAGTAACTTTTTACAACACTAATCGCAACTGTGTAAAGTAATGCTAAGAGTAATGCTAACTTAAAAGTAATGCTAAGAGCATGTATTTTTCTCGATCTTATGGAATGAAAGTAACTAGTCGAAAAAGATTTCCTAAAACGGGCTCATGTTCTGGTAGTAAATGTGATCAGGTAAAAAGTGACACTGTAATTCGAGAACTAAAAGAAGGTGTAAATTATTCTGGCTTTACACATTGTGTAGGTACAGGTTGTGCCGGGGGTGGATGCTTCTGTTGTTCAGAAGCATTTTTATAGAATATATGCAAAACCTGTTACAAAAACTATTTTTGAAATTCTGTCATGTGTATCTTGAGAATATCAATTAGAAATAAGTATTGACATACACAAACCAACTAAATCACTAAGTCGTAATTTAACAATTAAACAAAAACACAAAACATTAGAAGATTTAGCATTTTTCCTAAAATCCAATTTTCCTTTGAAAGTAAAAATTTTTTAGAGTTTGAAAGGACGTTCAATGTTGTTATATATTTTAGTATTTGTTGATTATTATTTTGAAACTAAAATTAGTTTTTTAAATAAATAAACTAAAAAAATAATTGTTTAAAAAAAAATGATAACTTCCAAAAAACGAAAGAAAATATTAAAAAAAGAAATTTTTTTTTTTAAATTTACACTATTTGATATACATTGAGTAGTACTAATATTGTTCTAAAAGCATGTCAAAAAATTAATGTTAATAACATAATTTTTATATTAAAGATAAAATCTATCTAACCACTGATTAAGTAACCACTGGTTCTAAGAGAAAATCACATCGTAGGAAACACCTGACGCAACTTAATAATAATTGGTTACATAATCTTTGAAAAATCCTTTTTTATTATTTTTATTCACACACGTTTATTCTTTGTTTTTTTCCTGACAGCAAGCGGTTACGCCCTTAAGTTAAGCCTGAAGGATTTTAAGTTTAGTTTTGAAGTTTTATTATGGTAAAAGAGAAGTTTTTTTAATTTTAAAATTTTGTCTGGGTGCAACCTGTGGTCGGTTCGTTTTTTTATAATTCACAAACTAAATCTTTGTTTTAAATAAAATGGTGTTTTTTAAAAGAATATGCGTTTTTAATTTAAAAAAAAACTTTCTTCGCTTGTCTTGGCAAATTTTTGTTAGAATGATGACAACAAACTACTATATTGAACACTTTTACGCTGGACAAAAGTCTCAACATTATGAAACCGATTATCAGCAGCAAAAATAGCTTACTGTTTGACTAAGCTTTTTTTAAATATCCTGTATCCTGTAATTTATAGAAGAACAACTTTTCATTGTGAAAAACATCCGCAATGAAAATAGTTTTTTACAATAATCAAATAAAAAACGTCTTTTTTTAGCAGGAGGCCTTATTCCGCCTCCAAAATCCTTAGTTTTTTGTAAAAAGTACAAAGAGCACTTAACAACTTCTTATGATTATATTATCAAAAACACACCTCACAACGTTGTTTTTGGATTTAAAATATATGGTACGTTTGTTAAAAAACTGGATGAACTAGTTTAGGAATAGCTAAGATTTTTTTGGGATCGATTAACAAATCAAAAACTAACTAATGCTAGGACTAGGACTAGGACTAGTTTTTGGCCTTTAACTAAAGTTAAATTTCTTTACGCTGAAAATAAGGGCATAACCGCTTGCCGCCAGGAAGTAAAAACAATAAACGCGCGAGAAAAAAAATAGTAAAAAAAAGTTGGCAGAGATGATGTAACCAATTATTATTAAGGGGCGTCAGGTGTTTTTTTGCACATGATATTTTCTCCAAGAACGAGTGGTTACTTTTCCACACGGCTGTTTTCACCCTGATAGAATTTGTGTTTAGTACTATACTATTTACTAGTGATAAAAGTAGTCCAGGATTTTTTTATCTAGTGTAGTCTAGTCTAGTACTAGTTACCCCAAACGTTAACTAGTATAGTACTAGTTAGAGGCCAAAAATTTTTTGTAGTCCTAGTTCTAGTCCTAGCAAAAATATATAACATAATAATAAAGGAAAAATATGTGACCTGATATATTTCTCAGACACATTGAGTGCTCTTATTAAGGCGCGCCCTTATTAGCACACCATGGCCCTAATAAGGGCGCGCCCTAATTAGCACACTTATCGATTTTCAAAAAAAAAATTATTTATAAGTTATAGTGTGCTAATAAGGACGCGTTCTTATTAGGGCGCGCCCTAATAAGAGCACTCAATGTGTCTGAGAAATATATGAAGTCACATATTTTTCCTTTATTATTATGTTATATATTTTTGGTCCTAGTACTAGTTTGTTTTTGATTTTTTTATTAGTTTTGCAGAAATCTTAGCTAGTCCTAAACTAGTCTATTTAGTTTTTTAACAAAATGTGCCTTATTTATTGTTTTAAACTCAAAAACCGCGTTTTAAGGTGATTTTATTTGAAAAAATTACTACAGAACTTGCAAAGCACTTTTTATATACACTTTGCACAACCAAAACTGAGCATTATCAAAGCCTTTTGCTAAAAAACGTTTTTTTTATTTTGATTGCTGTATAAAAAAAAATGATTTGTTGACCAAATGTTTTCTTAACGGGTGTTTTCCACAATAAACAGTCTTGCACAAAAATACAAAGACTTCAAAGAATATTGTAAAGAAAACTTAGTCAAACAGTTAATAATAATTTCCAATGTTGAGACTTTTGTCGTCGCCTTTTGACTTTTGTTTTTTGAATTGTTAGACTTTCGTCTTTTGTCTTTTGACTTTTGACTTTTTTCATAATTCTAAAAAAACATTACCAAGCCAAAAATAGTGAAAAATGATTTTTTCCTTTGAATCAAAAACTCCTACTTTTTTGAAAAACACTCTTTTAGTTTAAACTATAAGTTTAAAGTTAAAGTCTTCCAGGCTGATGTTAGGAGCGTAACTGCTCTCCGTCAGGAAGAAATAAACAATAAACCCCCCAGCATGAAAAATTAAAAAAGTTTTCAGCGGTAAGGTAACCAATTATTATTTAGTTGCGTCATGTGTTTTTCTGCACATGATATTTTTTTAGAAAACGAGTGGTTACTTTACCACTCATCTATTTTCACCCTGATACAATTTATCTTTAGTTTGTGAATTATAATCAAGAGACCGATCGCAGGTGCGCTAAATTCGAAAATCACACAATCTTTTCTTTGAACACAAAAAAATTTCAAAACTTATATAAAAATTACGTTATTGTTTTAGTAAATGTTCGCTTTTATAATAATATTAATACTTCTTGAGGTATATCTAATATAGGACAACTTTAGAAAAAAAGTAAAATTTTGCTTCTTTAATGTTTTTCCGATTTTTTTTTTCAAATTTTTTTTTGTGAAAATAAAATACTTTAATCAAAAAACAATTAGTTTTTAGTTTATTTTCCAGAAAAACTAATTTAAGTTTCATGGATAATAATCAAAAAATACTACATTAACATTGAGTGTTCATTTAAACTCTGCAAATTTTTTTTTTTACTTTCTATAAGGATTTTGAGAAAAACGCACGCAAAATCTGCTAAAGTACTTCTATTTTTGTTTTATATTTTTATAGAAAAATAACAATTTGTAATATTTCACATATAATTGAAATACGTTTAAATAATTTGCTTCCACAGAAAAATTTACACTAGTCCTGTGGTGGACATCTTTGGACTAAAAGAAATACAATCATCTGGTTTGTGCAGTTGGTCACTAAATAAAAAAATTGTACCGTTACAAAAATTATTCGCTTATACGGTCAACTAATTGCACAAAAAACTTTAGCTTTTGTATAGCTTGACGCAATAACAATGGAAAAATAATTAAAAATAATGTTCGGCAAGCGTGAAATCGTCATTTCCTATAATACAATGTTATATTACATGTTAAAATATAAACTTAAAAAGGTGGAAATTTAGCGTTTCTCAAAAATGTTGTGAATATGTTTTTTTTAATTTGTATTGCATCATACTATAGGAAACTACGACATTAATGTCGAATTAGTTATCATATAAATAATTTTTTTTTATTTGTATTGCATCATACTATAGGAAACTACGACTTTTATGTCAAATTATTTATTGTATAAACAAATTATTTTTATATTGGTACTATTGTTTTATTCATTTAGCAAATGCACAAACCAGATACTTATTTCCTATTGTCGAAATGTGTCCACCTCTTACTAGTCCACATCTTTTTTGTCTAAACCTATGTTTTTGGGGAAAATCGCCTGTTTTTCTTGCTCTATTTTCAGAGAATTTTTTCCAAATATATATTTCCTTATTTTGGAGAATAAATATAAAGAGTGAGTACGCAAAATCTTGGAGCAAAAGTATATTCTTGCAGAACACAAAAACTCTCCTTTACTATAAATCGGCTTTACTTTAAATGCACGGGGTTCTGCGGGTTTATTTTTTTTTAAACTTCTTAAATTCTTTAATTTTTTTACGATTGCTGTGAATATGATTTTTTTAATTGCATTTCATCAAACTAAAAAATAATGCAACAACGCTGCGTGATTAGATCAATGTATAAACAAATCATTACCATATGGTAGAAATTTTTATTTATTGAGCAGCTGCCCAAACCAAATGCTAATTTCCTATAGTCCACATAATGTCCATCTCAGGCTTGTCCACATCTTTTCTGTCTAAACATACGCCCAGGGAAAAATCGCCCATTTTTCCTGCTCTATTTTTAGAGCATTTTTCAAGGCTAGTTTTAAATATTTTTATTATATTTAATAAAGAGGCGGGGATACCAACCTTTTGTCTTCAATTTTGATGATTTTTCTGAAAACCTTTTTCTTTCCATCAATAGCCAACAATATATCTCCAGTGCTTTAAGAGATATGACCCTCCAAAAATGCGTTGTTTTTTTAATGATTCTGAATACTTGAAAGAGTGTTAAATGAGTATTAAAATTTAAGTTTAAAATGATTCATTTAAAAAAGCGGTTACTTTCTTTTTTTTTGATTGTTAAAATTTTTGCAGTAGTTATTGCGATAATGCCATTTTTTTGCTGAAGTGTAGGAATTTATTTGTCGCGGCAAACTCAAACAAGTTTATAAATTGTGAGCGAGAAGCATGGTCGAATCAGTAGGGTTTTAAATTCAAATAAATTTTTAATTTCTTTCAGTACCAGTTAATCCAGTTTGGTTTTGTTCCCCCAATTAAACATTAAAATTACAAGATTTTAGTTTCAGTTTTTTCAAAAAATGTCTTTTTTAATATTTCGTATCTCAAAAATAATAATCTTTTAGCAATCTCACATTTTTTTTTTATTTTTTACTTAGCCCGTTATAATTTTTTATCAATCACTTAAGATATATTTTTGGAATTAATACACAATTAAATATGATTTTAAAACCTCTCTAAGCTCTAAGAAAAGCACATGTAAAAAAATGACAAAATTTGTTTGCTGTTTTTATTTTTAAAGTGATGAAAAAAAAATGTGTTCAAACTTTTTGTTTTTCAAGTGATATTATTTCGTTTTTATATCTTTGATAAATGATATTTATGAAAAAGCTGTCGCGAATGCTTTATTAATTTTTTTCAGAGATAATAGTGAAAATGATGCATAATGGACTGTTTTCTACTCACAGGATAATTTTTGATCTTAAATGTTGGGCCAAAAATAGGAATTAAATTTGCCCAAAATTTTTCTTTACACTTCGTCTTTTTGGTAAAAAAATCTTAGGTTCTTTGTACGGAAACATTAAACACTATCAATCAAGGTATCAAATGAAATATAAAATTTCAGTTTTTTTAAGTGTATCATTTGTGATTTAAATTTTTATACTCATTAAGCAAGATTTCATTTCAAGAACAAGATCACCAAAAAATTGTTTTTAAAGGGTCAAATCTCCTGAACTACTAAAAATATTTTGACAAAAAAATTTTTGCATGCGATTATGGGTAGGAATAAAATTTTCAAAAAAATCCTCAAAGTCGAAGACAAAAAGGTTTACTCTGAATCACACTTTCAAGCCAAAAATGAATATGAATGTAAAGTGAAAAGTTGTTTAATAACATTTAAAATAATAGAATTTTAATATTATTTTACTAATATTATTAAAGCTAAAATAGTCATTATTTGATTTATCAAGAATACGCCAGCTACGTTTGTACCCCACCCTACCTTACTAACCAATCTTAAAATAAGAAGGTGTTTTCAGTCATCAAGGGAGTAGGGTCCTTTGATTTAACAAATATATGTTCTAGTGATGTTCTCATTCATTCCTAAATGAGTAATCAAACAATCATGAAAATCTAAAAGAATCATTAATTAACAAGGCTCTATTTAGAACTTTAACTGATAGTTAAGATTTCAAGCTACACACTAAAAATATGAGGTTACACTACACACTAAAAATAAAAAAAAACTATTAAAACGATCCATAAACCATCTAAGATTTTCGTAAGCAGTTTGTATGCTTTAAAAATTTTATCAGTTATCACTCCTTTGTGAATAAGACAAAAATTTAGTTGCTTGCAGCATAGGTTTGGCAAGACAATAATATAAGCATAATCAATTTTGTAAGTTAGTGAATTATGTCAAAAATTTGCATATTATTTGGACTAGACTAGTTAGTTATCTAGTCCAGGAAAATTATCTAGTCTAGTCTAGTCTGCCGAAAATCAAAATTATCTATTCCTAGTCTAGTACTAGTTTGCTTATCTAGCCTAGTACTAGTTAAAACTAGCTAGTCCTAGTACTGCTTTTATCACTACTAGTTACTGTTAAAGCTAACTATAGTCTATACAAAAATGATGCAGACTGGCGACAAAACTCAAACTTTGAAATGTTATATATCCATAACGGAGGTTTGAATGTGTGTGGGACATATATGGGGGCATAGCTTAGACTCTTGGCTATCTTTTGAAAAGGCTAGGAAAAAATATTTTTGATGACGTCATCACTAGAGTGAAAAAACCTGGTCCCAAAACCCCCGGGGGCTAGGGGGGGCAAACACAAATGCAGAAAAGTTTTTTCAAAACTTTTTTTTAAAACCATCAAAAGAAAAATTTATCACATATGACGAATTTTTATATATCGTTTGTGTAAAAAAACCTAATATTAAGCTTACAATAAGCTGTCAAAAATGACGAATTTGACAATTGGAAGGATTCCAAACCCATATGCTGGCAGCAGCAAACCATTAAATTAAAAACTTTTCCAAAAAAATAAGTCTTAAAAGTTTATTTTTTTTGGAAATTCCAGCTTATTTTATAAGAAAAACATATTTTAAGTTAAAATCCTACTACAAAATTGCCAAATATTGCAGCTAAAAAATGCTATTTTTGAAGTGTTTTCTTGCTTGCAAACATGTTTCCACGTTTGTCAACACATAAACAAATTTTTAATAATATGTATCTCAACTTTTGCCAATTTTCCAATGTAACTTTTTAAATAATGCTATTTTTCATGTAAAAACGTTTGAATCCAAAATCTGGGGCCTATTTCATAAAGATTTTTCTAATTGTAAATTAATAAACGCATTTAATTTCTTCTTATTTTATTAATTAAAAAATACGTACGTTACTGTGGAATTTACAGAATTTACAGACAGGTAATTTTTAACTTTTAAACGCAATTTTATTATTATACTTTTCAATTAAAAATAGAAAAGAAAAATATTCGTTTATTAACTTATTATTATTTATTACGAGCAATTTTTATGAAATAGGCCCCTGGTCTGAATTA
The DNA here is from genome assembly GCA_030248175.1 of Microlaimidae sp. YZB2_3. Classification (NCBI taxonomy): domain Eukaryota; kingdom Metazoa; phylum Nematoda; class Chromadorea; order Desmodorida; family Microlaimidae; species Microlaimidae sp. YZB2_3. The sequence goes on from JASAMX010028358.1 coordinate 10,048, forward strand.
CGTCTCTTTAATTGCAAAAAAACCAATAAAAGCCACTAATTATGACGTAATAACAAAAATTTGCATGCCTTAAGGAAGTATTTTAAAATTTTTACGAAAATTTATGTTGCTTTTTCGTGGGATTACTTAACCCATTTTCTATTATTTTAAATCAAAATAAATTTAAAAAATTCAAAACTAATCTTTTAAAGTTTATTATTCTTGTAAAACTTTTTAATTTAATGGTTTGCTGCTGCCAGCATATGTGCTTGGAATTTTTCTAAATTTCAAATTTGTCATTTTTGACAGCTTATTGTAAGCTTAATATGAGGTTTTTTTACACAAACGATATATCAAAATTCGTCATATGTGATAAATTTTACATTTTTGATGGTTTTCAAAGAAACTTTTGAAAAAAAATTTTCGGCATTTGTGTTTGCCCCCTCCCATAGCGCCCGGGGGGTCAACCCCCCCAAAAAAAATTTCGGGCCAAAAGTAAGGAATAAAAACGGCGGACATTTAATATATAACAATATAATCAATATTGTACACACTTCGATACGAAGCAAAACAAAATAAATAATTTTGACAGTGTATTAGCGTGGCAAAAATTTGTGAAAGTATGTAAAAACCGCGACCATTCAACACATTATAAAAAAATTTTAGCGAGCCTATTTCGCTTAAACTTTCAGAAAAAACTCAGAAAGGTACGTTTTAACAGCATACCAAGCGGCGTTTCTTATCTCGTACAAATAAAAAGTTTTGTTTTTTTTTGGAACCAGGTTTTTTCACCGCATCGGTTGTAGTGATGACGTCATCAAAAAACATTTTTTCCTAACCTTTTTAAAAGATAGCCAAGAGTCTAAGCTATGCTTCCATATGTGACCCGCACATATTCTAACCTCCGTTATGGATATATAACATTTCTAATTTCAAGTTTTGTCGCCAGTCCGCATCATTTTTGTATAGACTATAGTACTGAACTAGACTAGACTAGATAAAAAAATCCTGGATTACTTTTATCAGTACTAACCACATTGGGCAATAAATTTTTATTCTTGAAGAACAAATGTTTGGTTAACAATTTGTTTGGTTTGATCAAACTTGTTGATAAAAATTTTTTTGATTCATTCATTTTGACTTGACCTCAGACAAAAAGGGGTTTTAGCTCTTAAAGAAAAAGGTTTTTAAAAATTAATTTCAAAGTTTTGTTGGTTTTACAAATTATTTAGAGAGTTCCAAATTCATTTCAAGGTAAAATATTTTTAAATAGTACATAATCATGCAAATTTGAAATTATTTCGTGATTCATCTTTATGATTACAAACTGATTTATGTTTACAGTTTTTGTATATTTACATGTAAATTTACTGATTTTAGGATTTGTAATAAGTAAATTCTAGCAAAAGCCAAAACAAAGTTTCAAAAAAAAAGCCTTATATTAAATAGTATAAAGCTACATAAGTCTAAAAACTAAATGCCAGAAAAGACTGAAACAAGTCTCTTTAAAACCTGTAAATTAATAACAGATTTTGTGAAAATTTAGAAAAACAAGACCGAATAAAAACAATACGTGTAAAAGCTTTAGTTTGCGTTTTTTAACCATTAATAAAACTTAATTCACATAAATTTCTCTCAAAGTGGATTAACTTTTACATGAGTTAACCAGCTGTAAATACCACAGTATTAGTTAAGTCACACGTAGTCAAAACGATACAAAAAAGTATAACGCAAGCGTCACAGTAACCATGAAAAATTTCTGACAAAATAAGTTATCGCATTGCGCATTAAATTTTGTAGTTTATCATTATTTTCGTATAAAGCAAAACATACCGCCATATTAACGGCTTTTTAAAATCAAATATAAAGTTCTAAGTCCGAAAAACATTGAAAAATATAGATTTAATATAAGATGACTTTTTAATTTAACAAATAATTTGACAGCTAATTTCTTTTATGTAATAAATAGAAACATTAAAGAAAAAGTCGCCTTATATTAAATCTGAATTTTTCAATGTTTTTCGGACTTAAAACTTGATATTTGATTTTAAAAAACAGTTAATATGGTGGTATGTTTTGTTTTATACGAAAATAATGTTAAATTACAAAATTTAATGCGCAATGCGATAACTTATTTTGACAAAAATTTTTCATGGTTACTGTGACGCTTGCGTTAGTTTTTTGTATCGTTTTGACGACGTGTGACTTAACTAATACTGTGTGGTATTTACAGCTGGTTAACTCATGTAAAAGTTAATCCATTTTGAGAGAAATTTATGTGAATTAAGTTTTATTAATGGTTAAAAAACGCAAACTAAAGCTTTTACACATTTCAAAATCAAAAAAACCACTCAATAACAACTATTGTTTTATATAAGCTTTTTTTCGATTTTTTTTTTGAAAATTTCACAAAATCTGTTATTAATTTACAGGTTTTAAAGAGACTTGTTTCAGTCTTTTCTGGCATTTAGTTTTTAGACTTATGTAGCTTTATACTATTCCACTTAATATAAGCCTTTTTTTCAAAGCTTTGTTTCGGCTTTTGTTAGAATTTCCGCCTTTTAATGCATTAAATGTCATTTATTAAAGATATGAAACATTAAAAAATTTACTCATTTTAAAAGAAACGTCATGGTCTCCTCATGATATCAATACAATTATTTTTATATCCAAAATTTCAATGTTTTTAAGCAGTACTATAGTCTATACAAAAATGATGCGGACTGGCGACAAAAGTCGAACTTTGAAATGTTATATATCCATAATGGAGGTTAGAATATGTGCGGGACATATATGGGAGCATAGCTCAGACTCTTGGCTATCTTTTGAAAAGGTTAGGAAAAATGTTTTAATGACGTCATCACTACAACCAATGGGGTAAAGAAAACCTAATCCCAAAAAAAACAAAACTTTTTTATTAGTAGGAGAGAAGAAACACCGTTTGGTATGCTGTTAAAACATACTTTTTTGAGTTTTTTCTAAAAGTTTAAGCGAAATCAGCTTGCTCAAATTTTTTTATAATGCGTTAAATGCGCGCGGTTTCGCGATTTTTTGCGAATTTTTGCCACGCTAATACACTGTCCAATTTTTTTTATTTTGTTTTGCTTCCTGCTCAAAGTGTGTACGATATTGATCATATTGTTATATATTAAATGTCCGCCACTTTTTATTCCTTACTTTTGGCCTAAAAATTTTTTTTGAGTTGATGCCGGGCGCTATGAAGGGGCAAAACACGAATGCGAAAATTTTTTTTCAAAAGTTTCTTTGAAAACCATCAAAAATCGAATTTCTCAGCATATGACGAATTTTGATATATCGTTTGTGTAAAAAAAAACCTCATATTAAGCTTTCAATAACTGTCAAAAATCAGCAATTCAAAATTTGAATTCAAGCACGTGTACTGGCAGCAGCAAACCATTAAATTAAAAAGTTTTACAAGAATAATAAACTTTAAAAGATTAGTTTTGAATTTTTTAAATTTATTTTGATTTAAAATAATAGAAAATGGGTTAAGTAATCCCACGAAAAAGCGACGTGATTTTGCATCAAAAAATTTAAAGTGCTCCTTTAAGGCATGAGCAAT
>JASAMX010028359.1:0-10859 GCA_030248175.1 Microlaimidae sp. YZB2_3
TTTTTTACCTCGTTCAAGTACATATATAGGATGGGCGGGGGTTATATCCCCCCCCCCCCAAAATTTCGGATTTTGTTGACCACCCCCTTAAATTTGGGGTAGTCGGGGACACCCCCCCCCCCAAATTCGCCTCCCAAAGAAAAATTTTTAAGTGTTATAAAAGGACTAAAAAATTTTTCCGCGCTTCGCGCGGAGTGTTTATTACCTTATTTCCCCGTTCATTACCTTTTATTACCTTTAAATTCCCCCGCTACGCGGGCAGTTTAAATTGGCAATTTATCTTAGTTTTTCAATTGAAATTCGATTATCCCATTCAGTAGTTAGGCATACATGTTTAATAAAACTACTATAAACACTATTATCCTTTTTTTAACGTTTTAAACACATGTTATAAATGTATAGTATAGCTATAAAAAACCTTAAATTTTGTAATTAGTATCATTTGGAATTAAAATTTCTAGTGTATTTTAGCGCCTCAAATTATAAATTTTCTCCTCCAGGGGGCATTGTTCCCCCCGAACCCCCCTGACTGAATTTTTAAGATCACAGAAAATTATGTAGAAATTAGGTAAAAAAACAAAAGTAAAATGTATGTTCACGCGATCACCAGGAGACGATTTTTAAGCCGTTTTTAGTATATATTTTAAAAAATTTTCGCCTCCGGCGGCTGGGGGGACACCCCCCAGACGACGCTTCGCGTCGGCTGGCGCCGCTACGCGGCGCAGGCGGCGGCGCTTCGCGCCGCTTTGACAACACTTTTTCTTCCCCCCCCCCAGACCGACGCCCCTGAAATGAAATCCTGACTGCGCCCTTGCACATTATTATTAAAAGAATTAAAAAAATAAAATTTATAAGTTGCAATAAGGTCTTATTTTAATCTTACACAGTTTTAAAGCATTTATAAGCTTGTTTTACGTTTTTTTTACGCGTTTTAAGCTCATTTTAAGGCAGCGCGGAAATATTGGGTACACCCCCCCTCAAAATTTGGGTCTTGCTGGACACCCCCCCTAAAATTTGACCCCCCCCCTATCCCCCCCCCAAAATCCGAGAGGCTGCCCACCTATGGTTAGGGGGGAAGGTCAAAAACTGCCTTCAGGGGGGGGGGGTCGGCCTGGACCAGGGTTTTAGGGGGGGAGGGTCCAAAATGGGCGCTAGGGGGGAGGGGTACCCTGGACCGGCCCTCAGGGGGGGGGGGGCGGTCCGGGCAGTCCAGGCTGGTCGGACACCTATGGTCCTGACCCCCCCCCTAGATTTTTAGGAGGAGTCGACCCGGGGTGCGAAATTTTGAAATCTAGAGGGGGGTCAGGTGGGGTCCGGTGTCCAAAGCAAAACAGTTTTAAACCATAATAACTTTAATAATTGTTTTTTTTTATAGGACAATACTACATTTTATTGAATAAAAAGCCATATTCATGTATAAAAAGGGTTTAAAAGCATGAATATGTGATGAAAATTAACGTTTTTGGAAAAAAATTTAGTATAAAAAAGGTACCTAAAATTTTCCTGAAGGGAAGGGGGGGTCAGATTTCAAAATCTAGAGGGGGGTCAGGGGTAAAAAATTCGGAAATTTGGGGGGAGGGGGGGGAGGCCCCATAGATTTTCGTCTAGGGGGCCCCCAAAATTTCGAGGCTAGGGGGGGTGGACCCCACCCCATACATGGGCACGGGGGGGGGTTAACCCCCCAAATTCTGAGAAGGGGGGTTTAACCCCCCCACTCAGAAGTGGGGGGGGGGGAGAAAAAGTTAACCCCCCAATTTTGGAAAAATGAAGAAAAAATGTCTTTAAAATGACTTCTAACTGCTTCCAAACTTAAGTTTTAAGGTCAAAATGAATGTTTTAAGCAATAAAAAGCTCAAAAATGCAATAAAAATGGCTTTTTGACCTAAAATTAGCGTTTTTACCTATTTTTCCTTCAAAATCGAAAAACGATATGGGTAAAATGCACTCCAGAAAAAAAAACGATATGGGTATTTTGCGTTTCTCGGATTTTAACCCCCCTAATTAGGGTTTTAACCCCCCCCCCCACTCCGGACCAACTTGCCCATGTATGCCCCACCCCCTACCCCCCCTTTCTCACCTATGTGTAGCAGTCACAAAAAAATGAACGCGAATGTTAGCGATGTTCCCCGGAGCGGAGCTCCGCTTTTAGGAGTTTCGGAGATCCACCTTATTTGTGTACCAATTTTATAAATAATTGAAGAGTAATGCGAAAGATTATTTTTGTCAAATTTTTTTTAAAACTAAATTTTTTTCAAAACTTACTTAAACCAATAAATGTAGTCTTAAAAATGCAAATCGAGTTATTTTAAATCTATTTCGAATTTAAATAAGCTTAAAGTCGCTCATTTAAAGGGCGAAGCTCCGGAGCTCCATCCGCTTTAAATGGCCGGAGCTCCGTAGCATGATATTGCAGGGTAAGAACATCACTAGTGAATGTGACTCATATTGCTAAATTTTGCCTATTTTTCTGGGAATCGTTTTCCCACTGTATTTAATACACATAAAAATAAACTCGCACACAGTAGCGCCCAATTAGTTTTTCGATTTCGTCTCATTTATACAGTGAAAAAGAGGAAATATGCTATAAAAACTACCTACAAAATACAGCGGTATATAATAGACAATAGACCTTTTATGCGGTTTGCATGGTCGTGGGCGGAAGGAGGGAATAGGTTACGAATAGATTGTGATATTTACGTTTTTAATATTTTAATTATTTTTTAAAATATATTTTTCGTGTTTTGCAAAACTGAATAGTTTTTTATATCCCGGATTTCGGATATAAAAAAATGAATATCCCGGATGGTCCTGACCCCCCCTAGATTTTTAGGGGGGGTCGACCCGGGTTGCGAAATTTTGAAATCTAGAGGGGGGTCAGGTGGGGTCCGGTGTCCAAAGCAAAACAGTTTTAAACCATAATAACTTTAATAATAGTTCTTTTTATAGGATAATACTACATTTTATTGAATAAAAAGCAATATTTAGGTATAAAAATGGTGTAAAAACATGAATTTGTGTTAAAAATTCACGTTTTTGCAAGAAAATTTAGTGTAAAAAAAGTACTTAAAATTTTCTCGAGAGGGGAGGGGGAGGGGCAGATTTAAAAATCTAGAGGGGGGTCAGGGGTGAAAAATTCGAAAGTTTGGGGGGAGGGGGGGCCCCCTGGATTTTTTTTTGGGGGGTCCCCGAAATTTCGAGGCTAGGGGGGAGTGGACCCCACCCTACCCCCCCCCCCCTCTTGTTCATCTATGCCACCCTGCCTCCCCCCTTTCTTACCCAAGCCCATACGTCATGGTCATACCCCTTCCCCTTGGACACCTATGGCATCAATATGCTATTTGTAAATCTGTCAGGCAGTTAAAACACTGGTTGGATATTCTGTATGATATCCGATCAACTTTAAAATCTGGCCTAAAAACGTGTATATAGCTTTAAAATTTCTTTAATAATTTCACTTCGTAAAAATATAGTTTCTTATATTAAAATGTGTTTATTTAATTACGTTATTTTTCATATAATCTATTGTGACCTGTAACTACGGTTAAATTTTGCTTTTTTTATTGAATTTTTTAAATGTTTTGACTCATTTAAATAGTAAATAAAATAAATGACTAAGTTTCGCACGCACTGCTGAAACATTAAAATCGAATCTGTTTATTCGCAGTGTAAAATTTATTAAATATAAGTCAATTCAGGTTTGACAAGTGTAAAATTTCAACATAAACAGATTTGACAATTTATATGGATTTTTTTTGTTCTTATTTTTTTCTTCTTTTTTTGTTAAATCGGTTGTGTCTAAGTAAGACTAAAAAGAGTTATTGTTTATCTTAGAAACTTTTAAACGATATACATAACTTTTCATCCTAAAAATTTAGTGTTAACTAAAAAAACTTTTTTTTACAAATTTAAAGGCTTCCTACTAAACAATAAAAACGCTAAAAATGCGATTACCGCTTAAGGCGGCCAAAAATTTTATTTACTAGGTCTTGAACATACATGGGCAAGTTGGTCCGGAGTGGGGGGTTAAACTCCAAATTAGGGGGGGGGGTTAAAATCCGAGAAACGCAAAATATCCATATCGTTTTTTTTTTCTGGAGTGCATTTTACCCATATCGTTTTTTGATTTTGAAAGAAAAATATGTAAAAAACGCTAATTTTAATGCTAACACAAAAAAACAGATAAATACCGTAGCTTATTGCCGGTGTGCGTTCGGTTCGTGTCGGTTCGGTTTATAGGTTTAAAGTTGGTCTAATGGAGTTATATATACTTGTATTGTATTTTAAGGTATTAAATTGAATTTAAGTGTGATATTTTTTGAAGTTAAAGTAGTATATAATTGCAGTTCTTTATTTCTTCCGTATTGAGCATTTTATGTCAGATCTGAGCATTGCCCTGGGTTTTATTGGAGAGGGGAGGGGAGGCAATTTTTTTGAAAGGAGGGGGCAAGCAGGGGAGAAAGAGAAAAAAGAAAAAAAGGAACAAAAGAAAGCGAAATTTAAGTAAAAATAGGTGTCTAAAATGACTTAAAATGCATTAAAATAGACTAAAAACTGCAAAAATTTCGCGATGATGGCGTCATATTAGGTCAAAAAGGGCGACATAATTTTTGGGTATTTTTTCATTTTTGGGCAAGGGGTAAGGGGGGGCGAATCCTCTAATAAAACGGGGGCATTTTCACACCGTGCACAGAGCACAGGTCTATAATGTATATTGTGTTTTTGTGTAAATTTTTTTAAAATTCTTTTTTCACGGTCTAGAAATGCCTGCCACCCCCGGAATATTAGTAGTTGTGCCCCTTTACTCTTTCTATTGTCCCCCGCCCGAAAATTAAAAACTACCCATAAATTATGGTTCCATTTTTGACATATTATGACGCCACTGTCGCGAATTTTTAGCAATTTATAGCCTATTTCGATGCCTCTTAAGCCAATTTAAAACTATTTTTACTTAAATTTCGTTGTTTTTTTTTGTTCCTGTTTTTTCCCTTCTGTTTTCTCTTTTTTCTCCCTTTTCTCTCTTTTTCTTACTCCCCAGCTTGCCCCCCCCCGTTTTATTGCTCCCCCCGTTTCAAAAAAATTGTCTCAGTGCCCCCCCATTTTGGAATTTCCCACCCCCAAAAAAAAAACCTCCGGGGGCAGTGCACAGGTCTGTTTTTGTGTAAATTTTTAATTTGACTTTTTGGTTATTGTAATAATTCTTTGTGGCCAGGTTTAGCAATATTTTAGCAAAATTTGTTAAAAAAATTGTTTTAGTAATTTTATAAAAAAATAGATAGATAATACGCTTCTACCGCACCGCCTATAACCCTTGGCGCTCTTATCGGGTGCACAACCTCGACAGTGCCAAAGAGAGAACACCTTAGCCTAACATAACCACAACTACAACAAATTTAAATAAGAAAACAGAAAGAACAAAAACAGTTAACCAGCTAAACCTAGGATAACGAAGCAGAACAGAATTGGTTAGATAGGGGATTAATTTATGAGCAAAATAAATATTAGGAAAAGTAAATAAAATCTTACCAAAACGTACCATGTATGTTTAAAACAAAATTTTACAATATTTCCAGGTCATTCCATGTCAAACAGCTTGGCATGTGGCATAATTCGTTGATCATAGTGAAGAAGACTTTGAGCAGTTTGAACCAAACAGAAAGGAAGCAGGGAGTAAATTAAATAGAGTAGCACTTGGAAAAGCCAGTGGTAGTATAAAATAAAACAAAAAACTCACAAAAATTAAATACCAGTAAATACAAATATAGCAATACAGAAAAGCTGATTATAGGAGAGAGAAGGCAGAGAGAGAACAGAAATAATTTTAGTAATTACAACTAAAGCCAGACATTATGTTTTTAGGTATTATAAAATTTTAATAGCTGTATGTAATTACATACAAGTTGTTAAATAGAAGCTATTAATAAGATAGATATAATTTAAGCGAAAATTAAAGTTTTTAGGAATTGGAGTTATGGTTGAAAGCATTACACATTTATTAGCTGTGACAAATACAGAAAAGCCATGGAAATACTAAGCTAACAGTGACGAACTATTTGACACTGCCAAGATTGTCCAAAAGTTGACAGTGTCAAAATTGGGGCAGATTGGACAGGTATGACAGAAAGAATCTGTCATATTGTCCCACAGTGAAAGCAAGTTTCTGGAAAGGCCGCTTCAGCCAGACCAACTCACCTACTTTTATCTGGGCTTGGGACCAGCCTATTTTGAAGCAGTGGTATCTTGCTGAGGCTGCAAGTCTCCAACTCTATAAATAGGGCGAGCAATTACACTAACCTAGAAACCTGTATCACTAGATGCAGTGTCTTACTGAAGCTGCAAGTTTCTACAAGTAATGATAAGGCCAGGATTTTTAGCACCTAGAAACCTATCTTACTAGTGGTAGTGTCTCAGACCTGTGCACTGCCCCCCGAGGTTAAAACGGGGGGGAGGCAATTCCAAAATGGGGGAGCACGGGGGGAGCAACTTTTTTGAAACGGGGGGCAATAAAACGGGGGGGCAAGCAGGGGGGAAAGAAAAAAAAGGAGAAAAAAAAGAGAAAAGAAGGGAAAAGGGAAAAAGGGACAAAAAAAGCGAAAATAAGGTAAAAATAGGTCCAAAATGGCTTAAAATACATTGAAATAGGCTAAAAACTGCAAAAAATTCGCGATGATGGCGTCATCATAGGTCACAAATGGCGTCATAATTTTAGGGTACTTTTTCACTTTTTGGTCGGTGGGAGGGGCAATAAAACGGGGGGGGGCAAATCCTCCAATAAAACGGGGGGGGCATTTCCAGACCGTGCACAGGTCTGGTGTCTTATGACTGTAAGACTCTATAACTAGTTTTGAGGCCAGGATTTTGAAGCACCTAGAAACCTTACTTATTAGTAGTTGTGTCTTTTGACAGTAAGACTCTATAACTAACCAAGGCCAGGATTTTTATCACCTTGTAACCTGTACCAGTACCACTAGATGTAGTATCTTACTGAGGCTGTAAGTGTCTACAAGTAGCGATAAAGCCAGGATTTTAGCGTGCGTGGCCAGCCATTCATTGATCCCCATTCCGGGTGGTTTGACCATTAAGCGTCGGAAGTCCTCGTCTCCCATCCAATCACAGACCGATGAGAATTCCAAACTGTAGTGGTGGTATAAAATAAAAGAAAGAACACACAAAAATTAAATACTAGTAAATACAAATATAGCAATACAGAAAAGCTAATAACTGCAATAGCTTTTCCTATTGAATACAACATAATGTATATATATATAAAGATTATATAATTGATTGTTAAGTTTCTTCAAACTTCACGTAATATTAAATTAATAATATGCCAATGCGTTTCAGCATTAGCATTAGATAGCGTTCATACTTCGTCCAAAGGACGTTTTGGCTTGTCCAAAGGACGTTTCTATACTTTACACTGCTGCATTAAAATGTGCTATAGTGCGGGGGTAATCAGCGTAAAACAACACACTTTGACATAGTTCTATTAGAGATCCACAGGTTGATTTTAGGCTTTTAATTAATTAGTTTTAATTAATTAATTAATTTTTAGACTAATAGATTTGATGGTTCCGGAAACTGCGGAGCAATACGTAAAACTGACAGTTGGCTGCTTGGACTATTCCTTGCCGAGTCTAGCGCGAACAATACTACAAAAAGCCTTAACTTCCACTAAAGAGGTATAGGTATATGTTCAAATTTGTTTAGTTAAATTATATATAGCAAAAAGTATATATAAAATTAAAATTGTTAGCTTGTTGCATGGCGTTTTAAGACAGAAATAAGCAGTAAATAGTTTTATTCTACGTTTCAACCTGATAAAACACAGGCCTTCGTCAGAAAATTTTAACGTAAGTAGGTCTCCCCCCACTCAGAAGTGGGGGGGGGAGAAAAAGTAAGCCATCCCCCCAATTTCGGAAAAATGAAGAAAAAAATGTCATTAAAATGACTTCTAACTGCCTCCAAACTTAAGTTTTGAGGTCAAAATGAATGTTTTAAACAGTAAAAAGCTCAAAATTGCAATAAAAAGGGTTTATTGACCTATTATTAGCGTTTTTTTTACCTATTTTTTCTTTAAAATCGAAAAACGATATGGGTAAATTAGAATGCACCCCAGAAAAAAACGATATGGGTATTTTGCGTTTTTCGGATTTTAACCATAGGTGTTTTTGGGGGGGGGGACAGAGGGGTGCACCCCCCCCCTAGAGCCAAAATTTTGGACCCCCCCCCCCCCTAGAAAAAATTCAGGGGGGACTTTTGGACCCCCCCTCCCCCCCAAAGCTCGAGAGCGGTCCGGCCTGACCCCCCCCTAGCGAGGCTGACCCCCCCCCCTCCCCTTCTCCCGACCAATTTGGAAGTATAATTTTTTTACTGTCAAAAACACGGTTTTTTAGTTAAAAACAGTGTTTAAATACATTTTTAGGCCTAAATGGGCTGTTTTAGTACATAAAATTCAATATTAGACTTAAAAACACTTAAATTATTGAGTTAAAAAAATTGTTAAAAAATTGGACTCCCCTGACCCCCCTCCCTAAATTTGAAATCTCGCACCCGGGGTGGACCCCTCCCTAAAACGCCAGGCGGGTCCGGACCCCCCTGAACCCCCCTAAAAAATTTTGGCCTTCCACCCGGGGGTGGACCCCCCCCTAGCGGACCCGACCAAAAACACCTATGATTTTAACCCCTCCCCCACTCCGGATCAACTTGCATAATTTTAGAGCTGCAGGAAGTACTGCACGGAGGAATTGCGGGTCCTGGCGCGGCAATTAAGCTTTATTGGTACTCGTACAATGGCTTTAATTTTTTATGTTATGTAGTATTTAGTTGCGTAGTTAGCGCTGAGTAATTCACCTTGCGTAATACCTTGCATAATTTTAGAGCTGCAGGAAGTACTGCACGGAGCAATTGCAGGTCCTGGCGCGGCAGTTAAGCTTTATTGGTACTCGTACAATGGCTTTAATTTTTTATGTTATGTAGTATTTAGTTGCGTAGTTAGCGCTGAGTAATTCACCTTGCGTAATACCTTGCATAATTTTAGAGCTGCAGGAAGTACTGTACGGAGCAATTGCGGGTCCTAGCGCGGCAATTAAGCTTTATTAGTACTCGTACAATGGCTGGCTTTAATTTTTTATGTAGTATTTAGTTGTGCAGTTAGTGCTGATTAATCCACCTTGCGTAATTTTTTGCATAGTTTTAGAGCTACAGGAAGTACTGCACGGAGCAATTGCAGGTCCTGGCGCGGCAGTTAAGCTTTATTGGTACTCGTACAATGGCTTTAATTTTTTATGTTATGTAGTATTTAGTTGCGCGGTTAGCGCTGAGTAATCGACCTTGCGTAATACCTTGCATAATTTTTGAGCTGCAAGAAATACTGCACGCAGCAATTGCAGGTCCTGGCGCGGCAGTTAAGCTTTATTGGTATGGTACTCGTAGAATGGTTTTAATTTTTTATGTTATGTAGTATTTAGTTGCGCGGTTGGCGCTGAGTAATCGACCTTGCGTAATACCTTGCATAATTTTAGAGCTGCAGGAAGCAGGAAGCACTGCACGGAGCAACTGCGCGTACTGGCGCGGCAGTTAAGCTTTATTAGTATGGTACTCGTAGAATGGTTTTAATTTTTTATGTTATGTAGTATTTAGTTGCGCGGTTAGCGCTGAGTAATCGACCTTGCGTAATACCTTGCATAATTTTAGAGCTGCAGGAAGTACTGCACGGAGCAACTGCGCGTACTGGCGCGGCTGGGCGTGGCGGATTTCGAACTGTGGGGCATGGAAATGCTGTGTCTTCAGTTGGCGGACCGCGCCGCGCGGGTCATCCACTGCGCCACGGAGGTCTTGGACGAAATATTATGGAACCCGGTAAGTGAAAAGCAACTGGACACGACGGTTATTTGTACTGCCCTAAATAGGAAACTCTTTGTGGACGAAATATAATGAAATGTGACTTTAAAAAAACTGGGTACGGTAGCACGGAATATTTAATTCCTTGCCCTAAATATGTAAATTTTCGGAGGAGAGAATACTATGGAATCGAGTATATAGATGAAATAGCTAGGCGCGACGGTGTACTCGCTGCCCTAAATAGGGAAATGTAGAGTTGGAAAAAATAAAATAATGGAAACTGGGAGCCCTTAGATAGAATATAATCCTAGTGTAGGTAGGATGTTATGTGGCGGTGAGCGTGCTATGTGTACCCCTTCCCTTTCCTTTCCGATGAGATGTGTCGCACGTAACTAACTGCGAGTATACGACAGTTTTGTAAGATTAACAATAAACGCCCGTGTACTTCATTGTCGACAAATTGAGCTGGGAAAAAAAGTCGTAAATCAAGATTACTAAAGTTGGGTTCGAATCCTTACATGGGCAAGTTGGTCCGGAGTGGGGGGGGGGGGTGTTAAAATCTGAGAAACACAAAATACCCATATCGGTTTTTTTTCTGGGGTGCATTTTACCCATATCGTTTTTCGATTTTGAAGGAAAAATAGGTAAAAAAACGCTAATTTTAGGTCAAAAATCCCTTTTTATTGCATTTTTTAGCTTTTTATTGCTTAAAACATTCATTTTGACCTCAAATCTTAAGTTTGGAGGCAGTTAAAAGTCATTTTAAAGACGTTTTTTTCTTCATTTTTCCAAAATTGGGGGGTTAACCATTTCTCCCCCCCCACTTCTGAGTGGAGGGGGGGGGGTTAAACCCCCTTCTTCAGGGGGGTTAACCCCCCCGTGCCCATATATGTTCGAATCCCGCTACGGATAAATTTTGTTGTCTTTAAAAACCAGCGTCTTATCATGCGTCTAGTAAAGAGTTGTCATAGTGGTTTAAAAAAAATAAACAGAATAAAGGTCTTCGTTACAGAGCCACT
>JASAMX010028360.1:0-25100 GCA_030248175.1 Microlaimidae sp. YZB2_3
AAACGGATATTCCTCATTTATTAATGATTGATCAGGAGTGGTATGCTGAAGGTTTAATCTAAATTAAAGTTAATCTGAGATTAGCGATTGTCGACACACAGTAAACATACTAAGAGTATTGATTGAATAATCTAGGTTAACAAACTTAATCTGAGATTAAGACTTAATCTTGGATTAAATCGTCACTAATCTGAGATTAGCGGCAAAAACCAGCAAATTTTTAAACCACCTCGGGAGGTGGTTTAACTTCTGTTTACGGGACTTTTGAAAGTTTAAATATCGTAAACACAAGTGTGTGCGGGATACTAAAAAACGATCCCATCACTACTAAAAGTATTAATTGAACTACACTTTCATGCCAATGGTACATTTGAAGAATTACTGATACTATTTTTGTTTCTGTCAATGGATACTTCTTCCCATTAACTATATAGAGTCCCACCCTAAATTGTTTAACACACACATACATTTACAATCAACCACTTGAAATAAGGGTTTTGCCAGCTTCACTGTATTTTTGCTTTAGCTGAGTGGTATACGTACCTTTGGGTGGACGCATTATTTTTGCACGTTGAAACCAAACTTGGTAATTTTTTTATCACATGCAGACTCTGTCAAATATTATTTCACGTCCAAAATTAATACAATTGCCCCCCCCCATTTGGTTGTCTCTCTCTATTTCTGTCCATAGGCAAATAATTCTACTACATTTGTTGGTTTAAATTTTTAAAAATTTGGTTTATAAAGAATTCATTTATTTTATGATAGACTAAAAAAAGTTAACTTAGAATAAATGCAAGTATATCATTGTGATTGAATTGTTTAAGGACATATGCAGCAAAATTTTGCACTGTCACTGCAAATTTTGTACAAAATGGTACATTATTTCTTTAATATTCATTCATACTTAACCAACATTATTTATCACAGTTTAGAAATCTTTTACTGCGCATATATTCAGCAAAGAAAATCACAATATTTATTTATCACTTGTTATGAAAAAAAAAATTGCAACACAAAATAAATACATAATTTTAGGATAACTGATTTAATTTTGGCCAGCCTTAATATCAGTCACTGGCTGTTGTTTTTGCTATCTATAAAAATGTAAAACAAACTGCGTGGGGCTGAATAGATCCTCATGTCATCTATCTAGCATACACAATTCATTTTATAAATTTGGGCATAGCAAAAATAACATATAAATTAAGGTTAACCAAATTTAAGTTAGTTACCCTATAACTTTTTAACCTTCTTGAACATTTTAAAAAATGTATATAATAAATAAATATACATAATGTCAGTGTGTGTGCATCTGTGTGTTCCCCAATTTCTACTATGTTTGACAATGCTTTTTCACAAAGGCAGAAGAATTCTGTGAATTTTTGTAAATAAAAAAAATCGTCTCCGATTTGACTTAAACTTATTGCTAAGACTTATTAGTCAATGGAAAGCTAGAATATAATCTTTTTGGAAGATTTTGCTTGAGACTGTTTTTTTCATTAAAAAGGAAAATGACCTTTTTTCTGAGTCATAACAATAGATTTGGTAAAATCACATATCATTTAAAAGCTTATAGTTTGAGAAATATCCCAGGGTGCGTAAACTATTATAAAAATAATCATAGACATTTTTATACTGAACCACACATTTTAATTAGGGGAGATCCCATAAACCACTTTCTAATAAACAATAATGTTTTCCGCCAAATTAGTTGAAAGATGCTGTTTTGAGATTTTTAATATTATAGATTTAAATTTAAATGTCAGATTTCAAACTTCTAACTGCCCCCAAACTTAAGTTTTGAGCTCAAAATGAATGTTTTAAGCAATAAAAAATTCAAAAATGCAATAAAAAGGGCTTTTTGACCTAAAATTTGCGTTTTTTACCTATTTTTCCTTCAAAATCAAAAAAACGATATGGGTAAAATGCACTCCAGAAAAAAAACAATATGGGTATTTTGTGTTTCTTGGATTTTAACCCCCCTAATTTGGGGTTTAACCCCCCCACTCTGGACTAACATGCCCATATATGCTTCAAACTGTATATTTTATGAACACATCACACAACACAAAAAATTGACTATATATATATAATATATAGTCAATATATATATATATATATATATAACATATAATGATTAATTGAACAGACCTGTGCACTGCCCCCCCCCCCGGGGTTTAAATGGGGGGGCATTGCAAAACGGGGGGGCACAAGGGGCAACTTTTTTGATATGGGGGGGGCAATAAAACAGGAGGGCAAGCAGGGGGGAAAGAAAAAAAGAAAAAAAAGGAGAAAAAAAAGAGAAAAAAAGAAAGGGAAAGGGAAAAAATGGACAAAAAAAGTGAAAAAAAGGTAAAAAATAGGTCTAAAAAAGCTTAAAATGCATTGAAATAGGCTAAAAAGTGCTGGGATGATTGCAATGATGGCGTCATAATAGGTAAAAATGGCGTCATATTTTTTGGGTACTTTTTCATTTTTCCGCGGGGGGGGGGGGGGGGGGGGATAAAACGGGGGGGGGGGCAAATCTTCCAATAAAGTGGGGGGGGGGGGGCATTTTTAAACCGTGCACAGGTCTGATTAAATATAGTCTGAAAGTTTTAAGAGGAGGGGGGACAACCTGGGGTTCAAGATTAAAATTTAGGAGAGGGTCTAGCATCCAGAGGGGTCCGGACCACGCTGGCTGTTTAGGTGGGGTCAACCCTGAGTGTGAGATTTTTAGGGGTGTCCAGGGGGGTCCAAGTTTTTAACAAATTTTTTTAAATCAGTAATATTTATATACTACAACAGATTGTTTAGATCTAAAAAGTGTTTTTTACTAAAAAACTGCATTTTGACAGTAAATAAAATACACTTGTAAATTGATCAGGAGGGAGGAGGAATGGGTTTGACTGACTAGGTTTTGACTGGCTAGGGCTGACCCCGCTAGGCGGGACCGCTATTGAGCTTTGGGGGAAAAACAAAACATTAAAATTGTTTCAATTAAAATAATATTGTTGTTCTTTATTTTCTACAGAAAAATTTGGCTGCTGGATTTGTGTTCTTGACTGTCACTGTATCTTGTATTGTATAATATCTTCTTTTTCTTCTGTCGCTTCTAAAAATAACAAAATTTTTTACAATAAGGAAAAATGTGGCTGTCAGTTTTTCTTTACATTAAGGTTTTTTATTTATTTCATTTGTATTTTTGCTTTATATTAAGAAAATTACAATTTTGATTACACATATAATAGTTATAAAAATTTGCCAAACCAATTAAAGGAGCACTGTCACAAATCAAATTCCTATAACGCCCGAACCGGACTGCTCCTTTAATATCAAACCAAACGTAACTCAACTTTGGTATTTAGAGTGCTCCACTACAAGGCTACAACATTTTTAAATTTCAGCTGAATCGGTTCAGTATTAACGGAGCAGTCCGGTTCGGGCGTTATAGGAATTTGATTTGTGACAGTGCTCCTTTAAACAACCTAAAGACGAATTCTATCAGGGTGAAAACAGCGGGGTGGTAAAGTAACCACTTGTTCTCGGAGAAAATATCACGTGTAGAGCAACACCTGACGCAACTTAATAATAATTGGTTACATCATCTCTGCCAACTTTTTTTTATTATCTTTTTTCTCGTGCGTTTATTGTTCTTTTCTTCCTGACGGCGAGTGGTTACGCCCTTAATTTCAGCCTGAAGGATTTTAACTTTAGTTATAATTCCTCTTTTGGCATGTCAGAGTTAAACTGCTCATTCAAGTATATTTATTATCCAGCACAATATTCAATGTAATTATATGGTGGTGATGTAGGGTAATATAATAATTACCACGCTGGATGGCAGATATAAGCTCATGTAAAATAAAAAGATAAGCGATTTAAATATGATGTGTTTTGAATCCTAGGAGGGGGTCTCATGGGGTCCAGACTGGACACCCCTAGCTTTTTAGGAGGGGTTGCTGGGGTGCAAATTTGTGAAATATAGAGGGGGGTCAGGTGGTGTGTGGTGTCCAAAGCAAAACAATTTTAAACCATAATAACTTTAATAATTGTTTTTTATAGGATTTTATTGAATAAAAAGTTATATTCTGGTTTAAAAAGGGTGTAAAAACATAAATATGTGTTTAAAATTCACGTTTTTGGAAGAAAATTTAGTATAAAACAAGTAACAAAAATTTTTCAAAGAGGGGCCAGGTGTACAAAATTAGGAAATTTGGAAAAAAGGGCCCTACCTGGATTTTTACAAGGGGAGGGGGTCCCAAAACTTTGAGGCTAAGGGGTCGGACCCCACCCTGCTCCCCTTTCTCACCTGTGTGTTTATAGTCTAGAGGCATTCTGTCCCCGGGACCCCTATGACAAAGGATTCTACTCCTTGACCTCACTGGGGGGTTTTCGCCCCCCCCAGAACCCCTATAAAACACCTTCAAAAAAATCCCCCTCAATAAAATCCTTGATACAACCATAGCAAGTGAGCACAATTCTGCAAGCTGGGAAAATGATGGTTACCCTGGGTAAATCGCAATTTGAATTATAGGAGGGGGTTTGAACCTTTCTAGTTTGTTAGGGGGTGGGGTTGACCCAGGGTGCGAAATTTTAAAATCTTGTGGACGGTCAGGTGGGGTCCAGTGTCCGGAGCAAAATAGTTTTAAACTATAATAACTTAAATAATTGTTCTTTTTAGAGAATAATACTACATTTAATTGAATAAAAAGCGATATTTTGGTATAAAAAGGGTGTAAAAACAAGAATTTATGTTACAAATTTACGTTTTTAGAAGAAAACTTAGTACAAACTTAAAATTTGCTCAAGGAGGAGGGTCAGATTTAAAATTCCAAAGGGGTTCAGGGGTAAAAATTTCCAAAATTGGTGGGAGGGGGCCCTAGATTTTTGTTTTTTTTTTTGGGGGGGGGGGGAGGGGGCCACGCTGGGAGGGGGGCTGGGCCCTGCCTTTCTTACCCTGCCCCTTTCTTTCTCACCTACTGATAAGGCCATGTTTGCCAATGGGTATAACAACCTATTTTAACTTTTTTTACTAAAAAAAAACTGACAATACAAGACAGATTTTTGATTATCAGTTGCCGAACTTTATACTTTACCCAAGGTGAATGTGACAGACTGTAGGTGGATAGGAGGGTTGAAATTTATTACCCTTGCCCCAAAAAAATCCACAACTGTGAACACCTCCCCACTACAATTGGAGGTTACACTAGGCAGCCACCCCCTTTAGAAAAAATAAAGATCCCAGTACTAAAAACATTAAATTAAAAACGGATATTTAGGGGATATTTCTTTTCTTTTGGAAATTTTTGATATACTGTGGTACCTCCTAAATTTGGGAGATCACTATAACCCAAAAAATCCAGAAATCATTGTCTGTTAAATATACAATTTCTACTCAATTTTAATATAAATGTGTGCTTCTCATTTATCACCACAACAGTGATGCTTTAGTTTTAATTTTTGAGGTATTTTTTGAAAAATTATAAACCAAATCAGAAGTTATCAAAAGTGTACTTTAAAATGCGAGGTATGCAAGGCTTTTTATTTGGCAAAACATCGTCCCATCCAATCCACAGTGCCTCACCAGCAAAACTGTATGTATTTGCAAACACTCCAATATCAATCTTCTGTGCCCTGAAACCAACCGTTTTAACAATTAATTAAAATATAATGTGATGATGTGATGTGAATTATAATCTTAAATAAATCAAGTGAGCACAGACATGTGCATTGCCCCTTAGGGTTAAAAGGGGAGGGACATGAGAGGGCGATTTTTTTAAAAAAACCCCACCCCCCACAGATGTGCAGAAAGAGGCTAAAAAATAAAATTTCAAGGTTCAGTCCGGAGTCAAGCTTTTTGTCTTCGATTTTGATAATTTTTGTGATAATTTTACCCCTGCCCCCAATAGCCTACAACATTTTTTTCAACAAAATAGATAGAGTGGTTCAGGAGTTATGGCTCCCAAAAATGGCATTTTTCAACAATTCTATAGGTGAAAGATTGCTCAATTAGTATAACAATTGACGTTAATAATTATGCACTAAAAAAGCAGCTATTTTCTACTTTAATTTGACATTGATCCTGAAGATTGGTGCAGTATTTGTCAACATATTGCACTTTCTGTACAAAAAAAACCGCATTTTTTTTGTTAAAAACACCAAACAATGTCAGTGATTTTGTGAAGTTTGCCCAACCTTTCTTTTCTTCACTTCGTGTTTTTATTAACAAAATCAAGCGTTCCTTGTACGAGAAATGCAATATCTTAACAAATATTGCACCATTTTAACGATCAAGGTATGAAATAAAAGTAGAAAGTAGCCGCTTTTGTTAAATGCTAATTTTTACCTTAAAGGTGCAGTGCAGAGTCAAATTTTCTGTCTTCGTTTTTCATAATTTTTTTGTGAAAATCTTACTGCTGCCACCAATAGCCCACAAAATTTTTTTCAACAAAATATCTTCAGTGGTTCAGGAGTTATGACCCCCCAAAAAAGGCGTTTTTTAACAAATCTGTATGTGAAAGATTTTGCAATAAGTATAATGATTTACTTTACAAATTATACACTCAAAAAAGCGGCTACTTTCTACTTTAATTTGATACCTTGTTAAGATTGCAATAGATTGTCCTTTGGGAAACAAGCTTCTTAAAATGTAAACAAACACATATTTTGTGTTTACAAATATATAATTTTTAGTTGACTGATGATGACAAATGTGAATTGTTGAAACGTTTCACCATGATATCAATAAACGCTTTATCCTTCGTGTTTGTTAAGATTGGTGCAGTATTTGTGGAAATATTGCGTTTCCTGTACAAAAAGCCCGCTATTTTTTCATTAAAAACACCAAACAACGACAGTGAATTTATGAAGTTTGCCAAACCTTTGCAGCCACTTCCTATTTTTAGCAAAAAAATTCAAGGGTTTTTTGTACAAGAACTGCAATATCTTGACAAATACTGCACCAATTTTAACGATCAAGGTATCAAATTAAAGTAAAAATTAACCACTTTCTTTGAATACATAATTTGTAACTTAAATCGTTACACCAATTGAGCAATTTTCACGTACAGAATTGTCAAAAAACGTCATTTTTGGGAGGTCATAACTCCTGAACCACTGGAGATATTTTGTTGAAAAAATTTGGTGGGCTATTGGGGGCCGGGGTAAGGTTTCCACAAAAATTATGAACATCGGAGACCAAAAGTTTGACTCCACACTGCACCTTTAAGTAAAATATGCCTAGAATGTTTTTAATTTTGCAAAAATAAGTTAACATAGCAACACATATTATGTGTTAGTTCTTTTTATTTTCAAGTGGGGAGGGCGAGGGACCCTGAGATCGACCACCTCTTCATCTAAAAAAGACCTAAAAAGCCAAAGGGGTCTAGCTGGACCCTCCTAGACCCTTTACCCTAAAAAATTTTGGTCTTCCAACCAAGGTGGAGTGGACTGGACCCCCTACCTACCTTACCCAATCAAAACATTTATGGTAGGGCATGGCCACTAATAAAATAGAAGGATCTTTGAACCGTGTACAGGCCTGTACCTGTGAGTATATTATGTCACTGACAAAATATGAAAGTTTATCATTTATAATCCATAGAACACATTGCTATAAAATTGTCATCTGAATCAACCTGTATATAATTTGTTGGGAAATTTTTTTAAAAAAATTTTAGCATTGTTGCACGATTTTTAAGTTCTACTTTTTTAAGACTAAAATTTTTCAAATTTAACTTGCAAATAAAGACTTTGAGCGAAATGGAAAAATTTTAACTCTTGTGCAATGGGTGCCATGTGAACTTCTAGGTACTTGCGCTCAGCACTGCAAATATTGCTTGCTTTATGCAGAATGTTAAATTAACAAATTTAAATTTTTTTAATATGGTGTTTTTTTTCAAAAGAAAAACTAGAAAAGTTACTAAACAAAAAAACTCTGTAAAAAAGCCTAAAAAAGGCCCAAAATTTTTCTCACTGTTCCTTGCTTGCGGCTCTTAAGACCCCGTATCACTTTCCTGAATTCTGAATTTAAGGACAGCAAGGGCAGGGACGTAACCAGGGGGAGGGCGGCCGCCCCCCACTCCGAAACGGTCAGATGAAAGGAAAAATAAGGGTAGTAGTTGGGCAGGGGGGGGGGGGCGTCCGCCTCCCTCCCAAAATGATTGCCAGATAATTTGGGGGTTTTTAGAGGGTAAAAATTCAAAATTTTCCAGCGCCTCGCTAATTGCTTGGCATCAAACTATAAAATAGTTTTGGTAACACAATTGACCCCCAAAAAGTACCAAAAAATTTCAAGTGAAGTGCCATAATATATGCATATTTCTTGCTATTGATCTTTCCCTAAATGTTATTAAAAGAAGTACAATAATTTTAAGAAACATTAAGTATATACTAGAACTACACATCAAGCAAAATAAACAATCCTATTTATTTGATTTGTGTCTATCCCTTTTCTCTCCTAAATTTTCCAGCCGCCTATATAGCAATGGGTCGGTGATTTTTCTCCATCTAAGCAGACCTGTGCATGGTCTGAAAATGCCCCCCGCTTATTGGAGGATTTGCCCCCCCGCCAAAAAATGACAAAGTGCCCTAAAATTATGACGCCATTTTTGTCCTATGATGGCACCATCATCCCAAATTTTTTGCAGTTTTTAGCCTATTTAAATGTATTTTAAGCCATTTAAAACCTGTTTTTACCATATTTTCCTTTTTTTGTGCCCTTTTCTCCCTTTTCCTTTCTCCCTGCTTGCCCCTTCTGTTTTATTGTCCCCTTCCCTTTTTAAAAAAGTTGCACCCCCGTTTTGCAATTGCCTCCCTATAAAACCCCCCCAGGGGGAGAGAGGCAGTACACAGGTCTGTACCCCAAAAAACATGCTGCTCATATGTTTTGGTGAACAGTCTGGGTGTAGCCAGGGGGTCTTAATGGTTTCTAAGTCCTTTTTTTGTAAAATCCAGGCTCTGGCAATGTCTGCTAATGTCTGTTAACAAAAAACCATGTTTTTTACTGTAAAAAAATTGGATAATGGGTTATTAGGCCAAAAACAGTGTATTATACTTATACAGCTTTATCTACGTTTATCCCTGCTTTTTAAACCTTTTCAAAAATTAGGAGGGAGCTCCGCCACCCCCCTGAAATTTCGGGAGGGAGGGGCGGAGCCCCTTCGCCTGAGATTTTTTTGTAGTAAAATCCCCTTCCCCTCCAAAATATATCCCTACTACGTCCCTAAACAAGGGGAGTTGGTATGGTTGCAAGTTAAAACCCCTCTTTTGAGAGTTTATTAGCGTCAGCGGCAGTGCAAAAAGAGGAATTTTACTCAAAAGTTTCAACAACAAAAATGTAACTAACTTTCCGTTTGTTGTTAAAGGTGCTAGTAGCCGTGTCCATTACCAGAACCATTGGTTTTTTTGCAACCGGGTGATGGAAATCTGTTGGTTTTGGCTGCCACTGAGCGGAACCCCTGTTTTTGGACCTTGGGTTGGTTGGTACCTGCCTTTGAACCTTTGCACAAAACGCCAGAATGATACAATTTTGCCAGTGTTACAACCTAAAGCAGAAAATCACACATTTGCATGCTTCTTGTGAGTAAAAATGTCTAGTTTCTGAAACTAATAATTTTGAAATTTGGTTAAACTTAAGGTCTATTCATACTTATGACAAAACGTCCTTTGGACAAAGTCCAAAGGACAAAAGTCCTTTGGACTTTGTCCAAAGGACAAAATCCAAAGGGAAAAGTCCAAAGGACTTTGTCCAAAGGACAAAGTCCAAAGGGAAAAGTCCAAAGGACAACGTATTCATACTTCTTGTGCTTTGGACTTTTCCATTTGGATTTTGTCCTTTGGACAAAGTCCAAAGGACAAATTCTGAGTAGCGTTCATACTTCGTCCAAAGGACAAAGTCCAAAAGACGTTTTGGCTTGTCCAAAGGACGTTTTGGTTTGTCCTTTGGACTTTGTCCAAAGGGCGTTTTGTCATAAGTATGAATAGACCTTTATACACAAAAAGTACACAAATTATGCACAAAACAGTGGAAATTATATTTCCTGAATTTTTTTTCTCTCTATGTAAAAAATTTAATAAATCCAAAATGATTACAAAAAATAACTTTTCTGGGGTAAAAAATTGTATTAAAAATTCCAATTAAATTCCATTAAAACTGAAACTTTTACTCTAAAAATGTAGAAAAAGGCTTAAAAAATTAAATTATCACTAATTTTTCTTTTCTTTGTGTTTATCAAAAAACCATGATATTTACAGCATACATGGGCAAAATGATCCGGAGTGGGGGGGGGGGGTTTGAAACCATACATGGGCAAGTTTGTCCGGAGTGGGGGGGGTTAAACTACAAATTAGGGGGTTAAAATCCAAGAAACGCAAAATACCCATAGCGTTTTTTTCTGGAGTGCATTTTACCCATGTTTTTTTCGATTTTGAAGGAAGAATAGGTAAAAAACGCTAATTTTAGGTCAAAAAGCCTTTTTATAGCATTTTTGAGCTTTTTATTGCTTAAAACATTCATTTTGACCTCAAAACTTAAGTTTGGAGGCAGTTAGAAGTCATTTTAAAGACATTTTTTTCTTCATATTTCCAAAATTGGGAGTTAATCTTTTCTCCCCCCACTTCTGAGTGGGGGGTTAAACCTCCCTTTTCAGAATTTGGGGGGTTAACCCCCCAACCCCCCACCGTGCCCATGTATGATTTAAAGTAGTTATATAGGAAGAAAAACGTCTAGAGAGCTTAAAAATGTTGTTTTTTTAAATAACTTAAAAATTAAAGCCAATTTTTGAAGTGTTTTTTAGCAAAAAGTGATGGCAAAAAACACTTTTTTCTCATTTAATAGGATAAATTTATGAAAAAAATGCTTATCAGAAGCTAAACCTCCCAGAAAACCTAAAAGCTTTAATAAATTTTTTTGAGGGGAGTGCCAAACAGTGTGTTTTTTTTGTTTACTTACCTATAACATTTTTAAACTACATATCTTAAATTTAAAGGAATAAAATCATGCTTTTACTGGATAAACGATCTAAAAAATAATTTATTTCTTCAGTAATTATATACCTTACGTTCTGTATATAACATTTTATAAAATTAAATCAAGCTTTTCAGTGTAAAGCGCTTTAAATAAAAAATTTAAAGGTACCCCCAAACTCCCTAACAAAAGCTCCTGACTCTGCTGGAGAAAAATTTGGGGGTACAGAGGAAACAATTGTAAAAAATTTTCTAGCGCTTCGCTTCACTCAGTGCTTGACACTTATGTACGTTTTTACAGTTTTTAAAAAATTTTCTAGCGCTTCGCTTTACTTAGTGCTTGACACTTATGTACCTTTTTACAGTTTTTAACGGTTTCAGATGAACATGAAATCAATGATATTTTTTTTAAAATTTTTTAGCATTGTTGCACGATTTTTAAGTTACCTATACCTTTTTAAGACTAATTTTTTTTTAAATTTAAGCTGTAAATAAAGACTTTGCGCAAAATGCAAAAATTTTAACTCTTGTGTGATGATTGCCATGTAAACTTTAGGTACTCACGCTCAACATTGGAAATATTGCTTGCTTCATAGAGAATGTTAAATTAACAAATTTTAAAATTTTTAATAAGGTTTTCAACAATAATAGTTTTTTGACATGCTTTAAAAAATTTCTAGGGGGAGGGTTTAGGAACCCCCTCCCTAGAAAAAAATCCAGATCCCCCCTCCCCCCAGATTTTCAAACTTTTTACCCCTGATCCCCTTCTAGATTTTGAAATCTGAACCCCCTCCCCTCTCGAGAAAATTTTAAGTACTTTTTTTATACTAAATTTTCTTCCAAAAACGTAAATTTTTTACACAAATTCTTGTTTTTACACCCTTTTTATACCTAAATAGCACTTTTTATTCAATAAAATGTAGTATTATCTTATAAAAAAACTATTATTAAACATTTAATGGTTTAAAAGTACTCTCTTAACCTTTTTTGTAATTTTTTCAAAAAATACTTGATAAATTTTTCAAACTGCGTGGAGTCAGAACGATAATTAAAGCTTAAGTCTTCCAGGCTGAAATTAAGGGCGTAACCGCTCGCCACTGGGAAGAAATAAACAATAAACCCGCGAGGAAGAAAAATTTTAAAAAAAAATTTTCAGCAGTTATGTAACCAATTATTATTAAGTTGTGTCAGGTGTTTCTTTACATGTGATATTTTCTTGAAGAACGAGTGGTTACTTTACCACATACTTATTTTCACCCTGATCGAATTCATCTTTAGTCTATTTGTAAGAATTACTCCTAATTTTGCAAAAATATATACATGGTAGTTTGCAATGTTTTTTGAAAACTTATTTGTAGTTTCTACACATTTTATAGTCGCTTGTCGATTGAAGGATATTTGTGTTTTTTTCAAAGCAGTTTGTAAAATTTGTATGGTTTATTTTGTGTTTTTTCGCTTCTCGAAATTTTTATTTTAAAGTAAAAAAGTCCTTAAGGTATCAAAATCAACACACTGCAGTGACTAATAAATAAAAAAAAGAAAATGCATTAAAACAATAAAATACCAACCAACAAGATAATATTGCAAGTATTTACAAGATATAGGTGCAAATTATATTATTTTTTTAAATTTACAAAAAAATTAAAGAATACAAGTGCTACTAGCGCTCTTCTGCGTATATCAAATAATTTAATAAAATTTGTCTACTTAAATATTAAAAAAAACTAAGAAAATAAATCAAGTGAATTGTAACACAATTCAATCTATAATTTTTTCATAATTTTGATTGCAGAGCAAGTGATAATCAAATCAGATCGATAAAGGCTTGATGAAAATTAAAAATTTAATATTCTGCTTATCTGGTAGCTTTAAGTAACCTTGGGTAACCGATTTAAATTTGGCCACCCTTAATTTCAGCCACCGGCTGTTATTTTTGCCATGCGCAAATTTGTGCAATGAACTGCTTATGGCCAGATAGATCGTCATGTTATCTATCTACCCATATATGCAGCTCATTTCATAACTTTGCTACAAATTTTAAAAACGGAAAAATGCATAAAAAATAAGTACAAGCAACTGAAATTATGGTTTTTGCTTTTAACTTTTTATCAAAAGTGGAATAAAAGTCGCAGGTTAATAACTGAAACATTAATATCCTGACAAATACAAATTTCAAAATTTTTAAGTGAAAGCACTAAGAAAAGTACAACAAGATATTTTTAAAAAAAATCAAATGTAGCAAAAATAATATACTTAAAAATCTAAATTTCTTACCTATATATATCCTGAAATTGGTTTGGTTAATGAAAGTGCAGCCATTTTTTAACATAATGCGCTGCAAAAACTCAAACTCCTCAGTAGAAAATTTAAAGACTTTAAACTAAGGAGTTAAAGTCTGTGCACACGCAAGCAATTTCGGTTTTATAGAATAGTTTTCCAGTGGAGCATTTGATGTTTTTGTTTTGGAGAAGGTAGATACAATTTTAAACAAAATTAAACAAACAAAAATTTCGAGTTATTGACCCGTAGAAATGTCACCCGAAATAAAAAAAAATTATATCCAAAGCATTATTTTACATTTTTTATGAAGTTTGTTTCATATTTGTACCAAGTTTTATTTACTAAAAACAATTAAAATTAATTATACCGGCTAACAACGTGTTGCTAGTGCAGTTTGGAACCC
Source organism: Microlaimidae sp. YZB2_3 (assembly GCA_030248175.1). Lineage (NCBI taxonomy): Eukaryota > Metazoa > Nematoda > Chromadorea > Desmodorida > Microlaimidae > Microlaimidae sp. YZB2_3. Next base: position 13,634 of record JASAMX010028360.1, read on the forward strand.
TTATTTACAAAAGGATATAAATATTTTGGAAAAAGTGCAACAAAATTTCACTAAACGTTTGTTTTATAAATGCAAGTTGTTACCTGTTGGTTATGAACATAGACTGAATTACCTAGGTTTAGAAAGATTAAAGGATCGAAGAGACAAAATTGATTTATATGAGTGCTTTAAAATTATACATTGCTTAAACAATTTGCAAGCCAATGATTTTTTTAAGTTTAACATGCAGCCCACCCGTGGTCATCCATTTAAATTGGCAATGGAAGACTGCCGAATTAATGCAAGGAAATTTTCTTTTGCAAATAGGGTTGTTACACCTTGGAACAATCTACTCCCATCTCAAGTAACTGTCGATTCTTTGGATGCATTCAAGAAAAGTTTTACAACTGACTTACATAAGCGCTCTTTTTGAGCCTTTAAAGTCATATCAGATAGCTATGTTCATTGATAATTAGTTACAATTGTGATTCATATTGGCGGCAATTAAGTCGCAGATATGATGTTGTTGATGAAAAAAAAAGAAAAAAAAATAGAAAAAGAGAAAAAAAACACAATGAAATGATGAAAACAGAAGAATTAAACTATGCATAAACTATGCTTAGTATAATATTAATTCTTTTATCTGATCATTAAAAAAAAAAACAAAAAAAACTAAAAAATGGCGCGTAAAACAAAAAAAACCATTTGTTTTTCAATATTTGTAAAAATTGTAAAATATTTTGTGATATTGAATGTTTGCAATAACGGTTTGTAAAATTGCAACTTCGCAAAATAAAGAGAAGGGATTTTACAAACGGGTCTAAGAGAGTATTTTGTTTCAGAAACCAGACCCCACCAGACCCCCCTCTAGGTTTCAAAATCTTCCACCCCGGGTCGACCCCCCCTGGTTTTTGAAATGTCATTTACCCAGGGTAAACACGTCCCTAGTTTTTTGACCATGTTTATTTATGGCGGTGGCTGCCCCCCCCTCCAAAATCCGGTAAAGTACCACCACCAACCAGCGACCTGACCACTGTTTGCCACCAACGCCCAAATGTGAAACAAAATAAAAGTATGTTGTTTGCAATGTTGAAATGAAAAACATGCAACAACAAAAATAATTATAAATCGCTTTATGGACATCTAAAAACTAACTTTAAACGCGTTTTTTTTGGATTTTTTCCTGATTTTAAACAAATTAAAAATTTTAGCAATAATTTTTCATATTTTTTTATGTTTTAGCAATAATTGAAAAAAATGTACAATTTTTTTTAATTTTGAAAAGTTATGTACCTTTATCGCTTTGTAAGAGTGTAATCCGTGCCTCTGGGCGCTTGTTCTGTGAAAAATGTAGTTTGTTTTACTCCAAGCAGCCTAAAAATTCAGAAAAATTATAAAAAATTTAAAATAATTCATTAAGAATATTATGCGATAGATATAAAACGATAGCCTCATTATATTTATATTTTGCGATATCTAACAAACAGAGGATAAAATAATGATATAATTTATATATTATTTAATCCATGACATTCTGCAAAATGTGAAGTTGTGTAATGTCTAAGCTTAGATTACATTAACAAATGAAAGCTTGAGTGCCTAGCCTATATAAATATACCAAATGGAATGCATTTACCCAACACATACGCTTTAAAATATGAGGGTGTGTCGCTGTTCTGCCGCTCCTAATGAAGATCATGGATCAGAAGAATAATTGGAACAGCAAATAATAGACTTTACCAAAGCAACATTTTCTGCCACAAGAGCAAACAGAAGAAGGGTCTTTTAGTACTAAAAACGCTAAAATTAGGGTATTTGAGGAATATATATACCCCCAAGGTCAAAGCCAGGGGGGTTGTAGCGGTGGCAAGCCCCCCCCCTTGTGCCAACGAAAGTAAAAATTTGGGGGTTCACATGCATGGGCGTAGCCAGAATTTCGGAAAGGGGGTCCAACCCTGAACAAACTTTCCGAAAAGGGGGGTTCAGGGGTGTCCAAAGTCCAAACGTCATAAAAGGGCTAAAAACAATTTCCCGCGCTTCACGCAGAGTGTTTATTACCTTGTTTACGTCACCTATTTAATTATTTTCCTATTATTCAATAAAAATAAGTCTATATAACCAAGAAAAAAATTTTTACAAACAATTTTATACCTTGAAATTTTCAATTTTCAAAACCCTAACAACTGAAAAAAAAATTGAATTACAGCTGAGCAATGCAAAGTGCAAGAAAATGTTTTAAAAATTACTTCTACTAACCTTTGAATTTTTAATCCCACTATATAAAAATCTAAAGAGGGGGTCTATCGTGGTTGTATCAATATTACAAAACAGAGTAACACAAATTTGGAAGTGAAGACCAATTAAAACATTAAGAATGGGGTGGATCCAGCGTGGTCATACCAAAATTACAAAACAAACTAACACAAATTTGAAAGTAGAGACTATATAATTAATTGAGTGCTAAGCGGAGCAAAGCGCGAGAAAAATTTTAAAAAATGGCCCTTCTAGACCCCCAAATTTTTATCCTTGGCGACCCAAAAGGGGGGTCTAACCTAACCCCAAATTTTTCCCTTTGCCGACCCAAAAGGGGGGGAGGGTCTAGACTCCCTAGACCCCCCTGGCTACGCCCATGTTCACATGTTTAAAACTTTTCTCGCGCTCTGCTCAGCGCTGAACACTTACAGACCTGTGCACTGCCCCCACCGCCGGGTTTTAGTGGGGAGGGCATGGGAAGGGCAACGTTTTTTAAACAGACAGGCGGAGGCAATAAAACAGGGGCCAATAAAACGGGGGGGGACAAGCAGGGGAGAAAGAAAAAAAACAAAGGAGAAAAAAGAGAAAAAAGAAGGGGAAAAGGGAAAAAAGGACAAAAAGCGAAAATAAGGTAAAAAATAAGTCTAAAATGGTTTAGAATGCATTTAAATAGGCTAAAAACTGCAAAAAATTGGCAAAATGGTGTCATTATAGGTCAAAAATCGCGCCATAGTTTTAGGGTACTTTTTCATTTTTTGGCAGGGGGGCAATAAAACAGAGGGGAAATCCTCCAATAAAGTGGGGGGGGGGCATTTCCAGACCATGCACAGGTCTGACACTTATATACCTTATTTAGCTTTTAAGTGATGTCTTTGATGAATATTATTGACATTTTTTAAAATTTTTTTCACATTGTCACGCGATTTTTAATATTATATGTTTTAAAGCTAAGTTTCTTTACATTTAATTTTAAAAACACTGCAAATTAAAGCGAAAATAATGATTTTGCGCAAAGTGCAAAAATTTTACCTCTTTGTTTTGTTTCTAAATTTAAAAAATTTTAAATTTTGTATCCCTGTATACCCCAAAATTTTTTGGAACATCTTCCCCCTCCCTTTTAAAATCTCTAAAAACTTTGATAATTTTGTTTGGTTTTAAGTCGTGTTTATAAAACCTGTGTAATCACGCCAGTGAAGCTACTTCCACTGTCTCTACACCCGGCGCACTAGCGTTTCCGCTATTAACCCGGATTTTTGCTTCTATTGCATTTTTAAACATAATAATATAAAACTCGTGGAAAAAGTTACCCAAAGATATTGTGACTTACAATCATGATTTTTATTTAATGCTAATTGTCCAAAATAATTTTATAACTGAAAATAAATTTTAAAAATCACAATTTATTTTTATAATCATAATGTTTTTTGGGGGGACAGAGGGGTCCACCCCATTCATGAGCATGGACCGGCAAGAAGGGGGGAGGGGCTACTGGGTACCCCAGGTAAAAGACCCTTTGAAAGCTAGCAGGGGGTCAAGGGAGGGGTCCATACCCTCCTCCTGTACCTGTTAGGGAGGGGGTTCCGTACCCCCTCCTGTTTAGTTAACTGTTTAGGGGGGTGGACCCAGGGTAGACCAGTTTGAAATCCAGAGGGGGTCTGTATTCTAAACAAAGGCATATTAAATTAATTATTTAAGTTTTTTAGCACTAATATTGAATTTTATGGTACTAAATAGGCTATTTATGCATAAAAAAAGCATAAAAGTACTATTTTTTTACTGCAAAACAGTGTTCCTGACCGAGAAACGCAAAATACCCATATCGTTTTTTTTTCTGGAGTGCATTTTACCCATATCGTTTTTGGATTTTGAAGGAAAAATAGGTAAAAAAACGCTAATTTTAGGTCAAAAAGCCCTTTTTATAGCATTTTTGAACTTTCTATTGCTTAAAACATTCATTTTGACTAAAAACTTAAGTTTGGAGGCAGTTAGAAGTCATTTTTTCGATATTTTTTTCTTCATTTTTTCCAAATTGGGGGGTTAACCCCCCCCCCACTTCTGAGTGGGGAAGTTAAACCCCCTTCTCAGATTTGGGGGGGTTAACCCCCCAACCCCCCCCCCCTTTGTGCACATGTATGTATAAAACCTAGAAGCACAATATTATAAAAATAAATTAGTAATTAATTAATTAATTAATTAATTTTTAATCATAAAACTTTTATGCACAATTAGCATCAAATAAAACTCATGCTTGTAAATCACAATATCCTTGGGTTACTATATCCCTATGACGAAAGGCGCCGGCGCGCCAAGTGCGGGGACGCCGGGCATGATCACGACGGTTTTGTGAATACAGCTAAATGCTTCTTCAGCCAAAAACTTATTATAGGCACCAGGGTGGCCATATAATCAAAATTTTTGGCAACAGCGTGAAATTCTTGGCGCAAATAGCGTCAATTTTACATAAAAAAGAACCTAGTTCCGACTATGACCTCGACTTTTCTAACCCTCCGCTGCCCAGGATTAAGTTATTAGCAAAATGCATATCAAAAAAAACGGTACAAGTTTCATACGTGTACCAAAATTCGATTTGACCGATTTAAAAGTAATTACAATGTGTAAAATATTTTTATAGCATAAATTGAACACGTAGACTTTAGTTTTGTGGTTATTTTTTGGATTTGAGCTTCTACAAAAAAGTTATGAGCCAATTTGTACCCAAAAATTGCTCTTTTTTGGCATTACAATTTATTTGTAAACAAAATTTTTTTATTAAGCCTTTAATCAAATTAATATATTTTTTTTGTATCACCAAGTGTCTGGCAGTTACAAATATACTTTTATTTTTTCATGGTAACTACCCAATTTTTTATAGTAAACGTTCAAATAACCACCAAATTTTAGTTGTGAAAAAATTAAAATTTTTGAAAAACAACTTTTTTCAAATCAATTATATTACAATTTTGTTTGATTTTTAGGTTTTGCTTAGGCTTAGGAACAATAAATGGGTAAAAAACTAAGTTTAAATTAGCGTTTAAAGTCAAACAAAATTTCTTGTTCATGTTTTTGGTGGTCCATGTGACTTTCGAATTTTTTTGAAAATTTTTGAGTTTTTTAGACTTTTTGCATAGTTAAAACATAGTTTTTAATTTAGTTTGTTGGTTTACAAAATTTTTTTCCTAACATCATAAATTGCACATGCTGAAAAAGGCCATTTTTGGGTATAAATTAGCTCATAACTTTTTACCAATAGTTTCAATCTCAAAACTAACCGCAAAATGAGGTCTACGTGTTTTATTTAGGCTATAAAAATGTTTTACAACTTGTATTTACTGTTAAATCGGTCAAATCGAATTTTGGTACAGGTATGGAACTTTTACCAAAACAAACATCAAAGTAACTTATATACTTCAATAAAACTTTACTTTGTGTGATTTAAAATTAACAGTATTGGGTAATTTTATTGATCTATTTTAAATATTCTGTGGTGTGAGTATTAAAAAATAACAATAAAAAGTGATAGGAATAATTTTTGTTGTATTATTACAAAGGAATCCAAATAAAGTTTTTTTACTTTTCAAATAGGAGTTGAAAATTTAGGAACTAAAAAAATTTAAATGTTTAGCTAAACTTCAACGGCCATTTGGGTTTTACTCGACAAATGTAACTCGACAGTTTATTTAAAGCGCAGCGCAAGCCTACGTGTTACAATGCCTAGTAAGTAAAACTTAAAAATCATGCAAAACTTTCTATTAAAGATTTCTTTGCTAATTAACTTACGTTACCTAATAAAGTTTTGTTTGCTTGATTTTTAGATTTTGCTTAGGTGTAGGAAAACGTAGGCTTAGACTTTAAGAAAAAACTGTCGTGTTGAGTAAAACCAAGCTAGCTAGCCTATTTACATTTCAAATGAATTGCGCAGGAAAACCTAGTTACACCAAAAATATATAATAAAGCAAAAATGAGACACTTAGAACTGCTTGAAAAAAGGTCCTATTTAAATAAGACCTTTTTTTAAGCAGTTTGTTCTAAGTCAAGTGTCTCATTTTTTCTTTATATTTTTGGTAACACCAAAATAATAATCAACATATTACTTTTATGATTAAATTTGGCAGTTTGTTAAACATTCATTGTCTTTAAACTAGTTCAAGTCTTGTCTTGTAACCGGCGGCCGTTAAGAATGGCTTTAAAACATTTAAAAGTGTTTTAATTTTCCCATTCGAACCGGCGGCCACATATGACAGTTTTATTTTTCTGAATCAGATAATAATCCTCTTTTTTTATTTCAGCATAAGTGAAAGCTTGAAATTAAAAGTAAGTTTCAGTCTAATACAGAGTCAAAGTCTAAGTAGAAAGCCTAAGGCTTAAAACTAGATAAAAATAAGGTAAAGACATGAAATATTTACTGTTAAAAATTGATGGGGTATAGTACAAAAATGCCTTTAAGTCTAACAACATGCATAAAATGTACATTTAATCTTTAGTGCTATAGATGAATTCTATCAGGGTGACAATAACTAGGTGGTAAAGTATCCACTCATTTTTCAAGAAAATATTACATGATCGAAACATTTGACGCATAATAATAATTGGTTACATCATCTCTAAAAACTTCTTTAAATTATCTTTATTCTCACGCATTTATTCTTTGTTTCTTCTTGACGGTAAGCGGTTGGTTACACCATAAATTTCAGCCTGAAGGATTTTAACTTTAGTGTTTATATATACCGAGTGCAATAAATAATAGAAAAAATTATTTTTATATATTTGCAGTTTGATCATGTTTTGACATAGTTCATACATAAAACAATATACATACATGCGAAAATCGGAATACCCTTATACTTTGCAACTGACTTGAAAATATTCTAAAATTCTTTAAACCTTTAACAGTAAATTAAAGTGGGTAAAAAAAGGTTACACTTGTTAAAAATTAAATTTTTTGAAATTTAAGGTTGCAATATCAGATTTTTTAAAATATATACTAAAAACGGCTTAAAAATCGTCTCCTGGTGATCGCGTGAACATACCTTTTACTTTTGTTTTTTTACCTAATTTCTACATAATTTTCTGTGATCTTAATAATTCAGTCAGGGGGGTTCGGGGGGAACAAAGCCCCCCGGAGGAGAAAATTTATAATTTGAGGCGCTAAAATACACTAGAAATTGTAATTCCAAATGATAGTAATTACAAAATTTAAGGTTTTTTATAGCTATACTATACATTTATAACATGTGTTTAAAACGTTAAAAAAAGGATAATAGTGTTTTATAGTAGTTTTATTAAACATGTATGCCTTAACTACTAAATGGGATAATCGATTTGAAATTGAAAAACTAAGATAAATTGCCAATTTAAACTGCCCACGTGGCAGGGAAACTTAAACTGCCACGTAGCGGGGGAATTTAAAGGTAATAAAAGGTAATAAACGGGAAAATAAGGTAATAAACACTCCGCGCGAAGCGCGGAAAAATTTTTTAGTCCTTTTATAACACTTAAAAATTTTTCTTTGGGAGGCGAATTGGGGGGGGGGGGTGTGCCCTAAGACCCAAATTTAAGGGGGGTGTCAGCAAAACCCCAACTTTTGGGGGGGGGTATAACCCCCTAACCCCCCCGACCCCCCCCTGCCCACCTAAAATGTTGCAACTGTAAATTTAATTAAATTTCTTTATTTTGTAGAGCCATACCTAATCCATTTGATTTTTTTGTTTTCACAATAAGTTTTTTCTTTATGAGATGTTTCGGAGCATACGTAACTGAACGAAGATCAACAACCAATTGCTCCGAAGGTGAAAAGCTTTAGCTAAAAGAAAGGTACAAGGTTCATGATAAATAAGAAGTCAACAAAACGAACAAGGTGAACAAAGAAACAATGAGGTCAAAAGCTGAGAAACCAACAAGGCTAAAAAAACAAAGAGCAATCTCAGATCAACAAAACAAACAAGGTTACTAGGCCAATAACGTAAATCAAACTCGGTTAAAAAAACAAACAAGGTCAACTCTGTTACTAGGTTAACTCAACAAAGATAGAGAAGCAAGGTCAACTAGGTCAACAAGGTTGATTAGGTAATCCAACAAATGGAAAACAAAGTAACAAGGTCTAATGTGTCACCAAGGTCACAAATTCAAGCAAAATTACAAGGTCAATAACTAACGATTAGCATAAATCTTTACCAAACCAACAACCAATAGGCTGACTAGGTTAAAAAATTAATAAAGCCAAGTAAAACGTGGAAAAAACAAAACGTAAGTAAATTAAAGTTGTAAATAAATCGAACAAAGCTAAAAACAACGATAAAAGAAGTTTGTAAATATTGTTTGGTAGTAGTGGTGTCATGGGCCCTAAAGTCAATAAAGTTTTTAATTTGGCGCATTGTAGGTAAAGATAAAGATAGATCACCACCAGAGTTTTTTGTTTGCTTAATTTGTTACAACTTTAATTTTCTTAGTTTTTGTTACTTTTTTGGTTTTGTTGGTTCTCTAAATCTTCTTTAAATCAGTTGACTTGTTTAATTTTTTTAAATCTTTGTGAAGTTCGGTTGTCACGCCAGTTGTTTTGTTAACTCTTGTTGACCTTGTTCATTTTGCTTGTATTTGTTAACCTAATTCACCAGTTGACCTTGTTGATCTGTTTGTTTTGTTGTATTTTGTGAGCCTAATTGACCGTTGACCAGTTGACTTGTTTATCTGTTTGTTCTGTCAATTCAAAATCAAACCAGTTTACCAATTCCACCTTGTTTGTTTTTTTAACCAGTTTATTTTGTTAGGTTGTCGACCGAGTTGACCTGTTTGTTTTGTCAATTGTTAACCAAATTGGTTTGTTTCTTTAGCTTGTTGTTTGCTAACTCTTGCTCACCAAGTTGTCTGAATCCAATCTCTAAAGGTTTGTTTTGTTTAATTTGGCTACTTCTTCTAGTGGACCTTGTTTTAGTTCTTTTTTGTTAGTTCTGCTGCTTCGTTAGCCGACGAGCTAATGGTATTGTTTTTGTACAGTTGACCAAATGCCGTTTGCTTAATGGTTCAGGGATTTTCCTTAATTTTGTCCAAATCTTAGCTGAAGCCTAAGGCTAAAGCGTGAGGCTAAGGCCTAGGCCTAAGCCTAAGCCAAGCCTGAGCCCAGCCTTAAGAAGCCTTAGATTAAATCTTATCCTAAGCCTAAGCCTAAGGCTAAGGCCTAAGCCTAAAAAAAACCCTAGGCATTAGTTTAAGCCTAAATAAAAAACCAAAACGAGACCCCACAAACCCAACCCGGTTGATGAGAAAAAATAAAAAAACAAAATTTTTAAATCCAACAAAGTTAAATAAGGTGACAAGAACAACTGAGGTCATTTAGGTTAGTAAAACGAATCAAGGTGCAAAATTTTACTTCAAGTAGGTAAACTCGGTTAAACAAATTCTTTTTCTTTACAAACAATTACAATTTTGTCTAGCAGTCTAATAAGCTAATTAATTTATTCACTTGGTTAGTATATAAAAGTTAACGAAGAAGATGAAGAAGAATGTATTGCTAATAGGTGAGTTGGATTGTCTTAGGCTTGTTGACCTAGTCGACCTTGTTTGTTTGGATTTGTTAACCGAGTTTACCTTGTTTGTTTTTTTAGCCTTGTTGGTTTTGTTAACCTTGTTGACCTAGTCGTTCTTGTTGACCTTGTTCGTTTTGTTGGATTCGTTATTTTAGTGGACCTTGTTTACCTTCTTTTTTTAGGCTTAGACTTCGCCTTGGGTTTAGGCTTAGGCTTACCTAACCTTAGGTTTAGGCTTAGGATAAGATTTAAAATATCTAAGGCTTCCTTGTAAGCTTAGGCTAAGGCTTAAGCTTAGGCTCAGGCCTTAGGCCTTAGCCCCCTCAACTCTGCTTAGCCTTAGGCTTAGGCTAAGATTTAACAAAATTAAGAAAATCCTCAAAACCCATTTAACAAAACAGCATAGGTAAACTATACCAAAAAAACAATACCATTAGCTTAACGTAAGTAACAAACAAGGCCAAACTAAGCCAAAAAAAAAAGAAGGTAAACAAGGTCCACTAGAATAACAAAATCAACAAAACGAACAAGGTGAACAAGAACAACTAGGTCAACAAGGTTAACAAAACCAACAAGGCTAAAAAAACAAACAAGGTAAACTCGGTTAACAAATCCAACAAAACAAACAAGGTCAACTAGGTCAACAAGCCTGAACAAATCCAACTCGGTTAAAAAAACAAACAAGGTCAACTCGGTCAACTAGGTTAATAAATCCAACAAAACAAACAAGATAAACAAGGTCAACGAGGTCAACAAGGTCAATTAGGCTAACAAATCCAAGCAAACCAATAAGTAAACAAGGTCAACTAGGTCAACTAGGTTAAGTAATCCAGCAAAAACGTAAAAGGTCAACAAGGTTAACAAAACCAACTAGCATAACAAAACTCACGAAACGAAAAATTAAACAAGGTCAACTAGGTTAAAAAATCTAAGGAAGCCAACAAAACCAAAAAAGTAACAAAAACTAAGAAGTTGTAACAAATCTAACAAAACGAAAAAAAACTATCATCATCGGTTATTATGTTATTGTTTACCTCCATGTGAAATTGAAAAATTTTTATTGACTTTTCAGGGCCCATGTGAACAACCCCCCCCCCATACTAGGACAATCCGGTTTTACTTGTGATTTTGCCTTTTTTTTTCGTTTTGTTAGATTTGTTAGTACTTTAATTTCTTAGTTTTTGTTACTTTTTTGGTTTTGTTGGCTTTCTTAGATTTTTTAACCTAGTTGACCTTGTTTAATTTTTTCGTTTCGTGAGTTTTGTTATGCTAGTTGGTTTTGTTAACCTTGTTGACCTTGTTCATTTTGCTGGATTTGTTATCCTAGTTGACCTAGTTGACCTTGTTTACTTTGTTCGTTTTGTTGGATTTGTTAGCCTAATTGACCTTGTTGACCTAGTTGACCGAGTTGACCTTGTTTGTTTAGTTGGATTTTTGAACCTATTTGATCGAGTTTTTTTAACCGAGTTGGATTTGTTAGGCTTGTTGACCTAGTTGACCTTGTTTGTTTTGTTGGATTTGTTAACCGAAAAAAAGTAGTTTACCTTGTTTGTTTTTTTAGCCTTTCGTTGGTTTCCCTTGTTAACCTTGTTGACCTAGTTGTTCTTGTTTACCTTGTTCGTTTTGTTGGATTTGATTCCCCTAGTGGACCTTGTTTACCTTCTTTTTTAGGCTTAGACTTCGCCTTGGAGCAATACGTAATGTGTAAGGCGTTA
>JASAMX010028361.1:0-18514 GCA_030248175.1 Microlaimidae sp. YZB2_3
ACCTTTTCAATTTTAACGTAAGAACTTGTATCAAGCTAAACTTATCAAAAATAGCGTAGCAAAAGCTTAGATTGTTTTTTTAGGTTTTGCTTAGGCTTAGGAACACGTAAGCTTGGGTAAGGTATTTAAGGGAATAATTACCCTTAAACGTTTTATGCAACCGGCCCCAGTTCAGTTGAGGGGAAATTCAGTATCCGGAACTTTTGTCTTCTAAACGTACTTTCAAAAAAGCGAGTTTCCTTCCACCCCAATAATAAAATTTTCTTTGATTTTTGGGTTTTGCTTAGGCTTAGGAAAAAAATAAGGCTTTTACTCTTCAGTTCAAAAAGCATCATTAAATACAAATTTATGATGATAAAGTTTTGCTTGATTTTTAGGTTTTGTCTAGGCTTAGCTTCTCAGTTTTTTTAACAAATCATTTAAAAAAGTTTATCATGATAAAAATTTTGCTTGATTTTTAGATTTTGCATGGTTTTAGTTTAGGTAAAGAAATGTTTTCAATACATTGTCAGACCTGTGTACTGCCCCCCTCCCCGGGGTTAAAACGGGAGGGGGGGCAATTCCGAAATGGGGGGGCAACTTTTTTGAAACGGGGGGGACAAGCAGGGGAGAAAGAAAAAAAGAAAAAGGAAGGGAAAAGAGAAAAAAGAAACAAAAAAAGCAAAAATAAAGTAAAAATAGGTCTAAAATGGCTTAAAATACATTGAAATAGGCTAAAAACTGCAAAAAATTCGCGATGATGGCGTCATCATAGGTCAAAAATGGCGTCATAATTTTAGGGTACTTTTTCATTTTTTGGCGGGGGGGGGGCAAATCCTCCAATAAAACGGGGGGGGGGCATTTTCAGACCGTGCTCAGGTCTGTATTGTTTTAGTCAAAAAATAGGAGAAACTTTTCTTTTGAAAAGTGCGTTTACAAAATCGTATCCAAAAGGCGAATTTTTCAAAGACAAGATGTTTAAAAGACAAGTTTTCTGAAGAAAAGTTGTAGAAGATGAGACGTATTGTAAAAGACAAGATTTCCAAGAACCGTACCATACTTCACAAATTACTGATAAATAGAATTTTGAATTCAACATTCAAAAAGTTAATAATCAATAAATAATAAAATTTTAGTATAAAAAACAGACAGCACAGCAGAACTGATTATTTTATACAAAATTTACAACCATCAATTTTGTAAAATCCCCTGAAAATTCCCCAAGGGTTCCCAGAAATGTTGTCTTTTACAATACGTCTTTCAACATCTCATCTTCTACAACTTGTCTTCGGAAACCTCGTCTTTTAAACATCTCAAATTTGATGGTTGTAACTTTGTATAAAATAATCAGTTCTGCTGTGCTGTTTGTTTTTTTTACTAAAATTTTATTATTTATTGACTATTAAATTTTCAAATGTTGTATTCTCACTATTCTATTCATCAGTAATTTGTGAAGTATGGTACCTATGATATTGTCTTATTTCTGTATTTTTCAATATTATTAAGAGTAATGATAATTAAAACAATATTTTAATTTTTTAAAATACACTTTAAGAACATTAAGAACTGTAGTAGAATTCAAAAAATATTAAACAAAAGGCATTCTTTAAGAATAACCCATTCAAGTGGTCACTGGAAAGAAAATACAAAATGAACTACTAGTTACAAACAAACTACTAGTTTAAAACCGTTATTTTTCAAAAACAACCCATTAAATTAAAATAGTTTTTTTTTATAAATCATAGACAAAGTGATAAATTTAAAAAAAATATCATGATTAAACTCATAAACAACCTGAAACCTGGACTATAGACTTAGTTTTCCTAAGCAACCTAAGCAAAACGTCAAAATCAAACAAAACATTAAATTTAGCTTGATTTTGAGGTTTTGCTTGGGTTGCTTAGGGAAACTAAGGTCTAAGGGGAGGTTCATACTAATGACAAAACGTCCTTTGGACAAAGTCCAAAGAACAATTTTATAAAAGCCAAAACGTCCTTTGGACAAGCCAAAACGTCCTTTGAACTTTTTCCTTTGGACAAAGACAAAGTATGAACGCTACTTAGAATTTGTCTTTTGGACAAAGTCCAAAGGACAAAATCCAAAGGGAAAAGTCCAAAGGACAAAAGTATGAACACATTGTCCTTTGAATTTTGTCCTTTGGACTTTTCCCTTTATACTTTTTCCTTTGGATTTTGTCCTTTGGACTTTGTTCAAAGGACGTTTTGTCATAAGTTATGAACCAACCCTTAAGTTTACGATAAAGGCTATTTGTGAGCTTTATCACGCTAATTTACTTGAAAAATAAGTTTTAAACAATCCATCTTTTCGGTGACCATTTTAATAGGTTATTCTTGAAAAATGCCTAAGAAAAGCCCATTTTTTATTTTTAAAATTTTAACTTTCAAAAACTTTTAAATTCCCAAAATTATCCTTTGAAAGTATGAACACGTTGTCCTTTGAATTTTGTCCTTTGGACTTTTCCCTTTGGACTTTTTCCTTTGGATTTTGTCCTTTGGACTTTGTCCAAAGGACGTTTTGTCATAAGTTATGAACCAACCCTTAAGTTTACAATAAAGGCTATTTGTGAGCTTTATCACGCTAATTTACTTGAAAAATAAGTTTTAAACAATCCATCTTTCCGGTGACCATTTAAATAGGTTATTCTTGAAGAATGCCTAACAAAAGCCCGTTTTTTATTTTTAAAATTTTAACTTTCAAAAACTTTTAAATTCCCAAAATTATCCTTTTTTTACCTTTTTAGTAGGGTAAGTAAAATTTATTCCTTAAAAAATGGATGGACCAATTATAATATCTTAAATTTAAAACATCTGAAAAATCTAAAAGTCTGTTAGTTAATGTATATAGTCTGTACTGTATATATTTTAGGACCATACATGGGCAAGTTGGTCCGGAGTGGGGGGGGGGGTTAAACCCCAAATTAGGGTGGGGCGTGGGGGGGTTAAAATCCAAGAAACGCAAAATGCCCATATCGTTTTTTTTTTTCTGGAGTGCATTTTACCCATATCGTTTTTCGATTTTGAAGGAAAAATAGGTAAAAAACGTTAATTTTAGGTCAAAAAGCCCTTTTTATTGCATTTTTGAGCTTTTTATTGCTTAAAACATTCATTTTGACCTCAAAACTAAAGTTTGGAGGCAGTTAGAAGTCATTTTAAAGACATTTTTTTCTTCATTTTCCCTAACTTGGGGGGTTAACTTTATCTCCCCCCCCACTTCCGAGTGTGGGGGGGTTAAACCCCCCTTCTCAGAATTTGGGAGGGGGTTAACCCTCTCAACCCCCCACCATGCCCATTTATGTTTAGGACCTGTGTATGGTCTGTAAATGCCTCGCCTCCCGGAATGTTATTGGCTGTGCCCCCCTCCGCCCTAAACAAAAATACAAAAGTACCCAAAAATTATGGGGTCATTTTTTAACTTATTATAATAACGCCTTTATTGCAAAATTTTGGTCATTTTTAGCCTTTTTTAATTCATTGTAAGCTATTTAGACCTATTTTTTACTTGAATTTTGCTTTTTTGTCATTTTTTCTTTTTTCCTTTTTTCTCTGTTTTTCTCTTTCTTCCATGCTTGCCCAGACCTGTGCACGGTCTGAAAATGCCCCCCCCCCCGTTTTTATTGGAAGGATTTGCCCCCCCCCCGTTTTATTGCCCCCCCCCCCCCCCGCCAAAAAATGAAAAAGTACCCTAAAAATATGACGCCATTTTTTACCTATGATGACGCCATCATCGCGAATTTTTTGCAGTTTTTAGCCTATTTCAATGTATTTTAAGTCATTTTAGACCTATTTTTACCTTATTTCCGCTTTTTTTTGTCGCTTTTTTCCCTTTTTTCCCTTCTTTTTTTTTCTCTTTTTTTCTCCTTTTTTCTCTTTTTTTCTTTCCCCCCTGCTTGCCCCCCCCCCCCGTTTTATTGCCCCCCCCCGTTTCAAAAAAGTCCTGCCCCCCCCCGTGCCCCCCCGTTTTGGAATTGCCCCCCCCCCCCGTTTTAACCCCGGGGGGGGGGGCAGTGCACAGGTCTGCTTGCCCCCCGTTTTATTGCCCCCACCATTTCAAAAAAATTGCGTCCCATGCCCATTTTGATATTGCTCACCTTCCCCAATAAAACCCCGGGGAAGGGGGCGGCAGTGGACAGATCTAAACTTTTAAATTGGCAAGAGTTTGCCAGTTTTAAAAATATTGTTCCTTTTTGTAGTCCTTCTTTCCAATCTTGTATGACAACCCCAAAATTCTGTTGTGAAAAAATCGAAATGTAAAAAAAGCATATTCAAAAAATACAAATTAGCTTTTTTTAAGGCTATACTATAATGGTAATTAAGTCGCGAAATATCGTATTTTGAAACCTTTAGGGGAGCCTTCAGAGTGATGTCAAACAAAAAGGGATCACCATAAGCAGAATACCGAAGTGAAACATAGGTGTGTTTGGTCGGGTCCGCTAGGGGGTCCACCCCCGGGTGGAAGGCCAAAATTTTTTAAGGGGGGGAATCCAGGGGGTCTGGACCCCCCTGGCTTTTTAGTGGGGTCGACCCTGGGTGCGAGATTTCAAATTTAGAGGGGTCAGGGGGTTCCAATTTTTTAAACTCAATAATTTAAGTGTTTTTAGGTCTAATATTGAATTTTATTTACTAAAACGGCCTATTTAGGCCTAAAAAGTGTATTTAAACACTGTTTTTAACTTAAAAACCGTGTTTTTGACAGTAAATAAAAAATATACTTTCAAATTTGTTGGGAGAGGGGGGGGGTCAGCAGCCTCGCTAGAGGGAAGGGGGGTCAAGCCGGACCGCTCTCAAGCTGCGGGGGAGGGGGCCCTCTGGATTTTTTCCAGGGGAGGGGGTCCAAAATTTTGGCTCTAAAGAGGAGGTTGACCCCTCTGTCCCCCCCCAAAAAAAAACACTATGAAGTGAAACCTTTTTGTTCTGCTCTCTTACCTCCCAAAGTTTTCCAAGCAACTCTTTTTGACAGACTCTCTGTTCCTCATTCTAAGTTGAAAGTTGTCCTTACGTAAACTTTGTCATATTTGGTGGAATCCCTCAGACGACCGCCTGAATGAACTGAACTTTTTACGAATATGTTTATTACTTAATCTAATTTTCAGCAGCCTGGGATGGTCGATAGCTCTTCCAATACAAAAAATTTCAATTGGATGGATGACTTTAGCCGTATCACTACTATTAAGAGTTTTTAATAACTCAGCCACGTTTTCCTTTTCCTTTTCCCTGTTATCATTCTTTGGAAGGCCAGAAACAACCAGCATTGTCTCATGTTCTTTTATTGGGAGGGGGCAACTTTTTTTAAACGGGGGGGTGTCAAGCAGGGAAAAAAAAGAGGAAAAAAGCGAAAAGGAAAAAAAGGAGAAAAAAGCGAA
The DNA here is from genome assembly GCA_030248175.1 of Microlaimidae sp. YZB2_3. Taxonomy (NCBI): domain Eukaryota; kingdom Metazoa; phylum Nematoda; class Chromadorea; order Desmodorida; family Microlaimidae; species Microlaimidae sp. YZB2_3. The sequence continues at coordinate 5,360 of JASAMX010028361.1, forward strand.
CATAAGGTAAAAGTAGGTCTAAAATAGCTTAAAATACATTGAAATAGGCTAAAAACTGCGAAAAATTCACGATGATGGCGTCATCATAGGTCAAAAATGGTGTTATAATTTTAGGGTACTTTTTAATTTTTGGCGGGGAGGGCAATAAAACGGGGCCAAATCCTCCAATAAAGCGGGGGGCATTTCCAGACCGTTCACAATTCTGATGCAGTGTATGAATATTGTTAACGTTACAAAAAGAAGGTTTTAGTTATTTTGGAAAAAATAAATGACTTCTAATATAACCTTATCAACCTCTACTGCGTCAAATCTGAAGAATGTACTGTCCACATCCACTCGTGGTGACTCCATTGGTGAAGAAATCCCCTGGACCAAAATTGCTAAAGCTGCAGCAGGAATAGCTACCATAGCTGGTGTTAGTTATCTTGGATACAAGTACTTGGTGTGTAATGACGAAGTACGTTTTGGTTTTTTTAAACGTAAAAAATGTAAAATGAAGTAGAAATGCATATGTCGCAGGAACATACAGGGCACGGGGGGGGGGGGGGGGGTAACCCCCCCCCCCAAGAAGGGGGGGGAGAAAAGGAACCCCCCCCCAGAAAAAGAAAGAAAAAAAGAAAAACCAACGCCCAAACAAGAGGAAAAAAAAGAAAAAAAGAAAAACGGGCCAAACACCCAAAACACCCCCCCCCCCCCCCCCCCCCCCCCCTGTCGCTAGTTTGAATGGTCTCAGTAGTAAAAAAAACAAACAAACAAATAAATACACGTTAAAAATCCAAACTATATACTTTTGGGATTTTAACGAATTTGAATTCTGAATTATTACCTAAAAACAAATATAAATCTAAAAGCTAATAGGTATTTGGTATTTTAAATTTCTTATAATAATTTTTTGTTAAATCGGACAAGGGAGTCAATGTTAAAATCTAGATTTTGTGATCAGACCTGTGCACTGCCCTCCCCCCGGGATTAAAACGGGGGGGGGGGCAACTTTTTTGAAACGGGGGGGGGGCAATAAAACGGGGGGGGGGCAAGGAGGGGAAAAGAAAAAAAGGGGAAAAAAGGGACAAAAAAAGCGAAAATAAGGTAAAAATAGGTCTAAAAATGGCTTAAAATACATTGAAATAGGCTAAAAATTGCGAAAAATTCCCGATGATGGCGTCATCATACGTCAAAAATGGCGTCATAATTTTAGGGTACTTTTTCCTTTTTTGGCGGCGGGGAGGGGGGTAATAAAACGGGGGGGGGCAAATCCTCCAATAAAACGGGGGGGCATTTTCAGACCGTGCACAGGTCTGTGTGATTATTGGATTTTGCTTGATTTCACTCGAATTTAGAACTCACCAATCAAATCCTAGTTGAAAAAGTAAGAAAAATAAGTGATGGCATTCTTTAGTCACGGCACGGTAGTTTTATGTTTTCAATTTAACCCATAAATGGGCACGGACGGGGGGTTAAGCCCCCAAATTTTCAGATCAAAGGTTTAACCTCCCCCTATTCAGAAATGGGGGGAGGGGAAGAAAAGGTTAACCCAGGGGTACCCAGGGTTTCATTTAGGGGGGGGTGGATTGAAGTACAAAAAAAATTTCGGGGTGGAGAGGGCTCTACCCCTCCCCCCCAAATTTGGGGGGGGGAGTGCTTTTGAAAACGTTAAAAAAGCAGGGATAAACGTAGATAAAGCTGTATAATACACTGTTTTTAGCCTAATAACGTATTAATCTAATGTTTTTAGCAGTAAAAACTTGTTTTCTTAGTTAAAAATTACATTAGCACACAAGGGCGTAGCCAGGATTTCGGAAAGGGGGGTTGTACTCCATACAAATTTTTTGAAAGGGGGGTTGTAGGGGATTGTACTCCAAATTTCCAAAATACCATAAAAAAGACATTAAAAAAGGGTAAAAATTTTTGCGCTTCGCGCTAAGTGATTCTTCTTGATGTTATTTGCATTGTTTTTTAAGTTAAACTTGAAAAATTTCCGGTTTAAAAAGGTATAACATTAAAAATCGTGCGATAGCACGAAAAAAATTTCAAAAATTATCTTTGAAATTCATTAAAAACATCACTTAAAAGTTGTAAAAAGGTATATAAACGTCGAGCGCTGAGCGGAGCGAAGCGCGGGAAATTTTTTTGCTGGATTTCACAAAAAATGAATTTAGAGACCTTTCAGACCCCTTGGCTACACCCGCTTTGTAAACCAAAGGACATGAGCAGCATTTCAACTCTATTTTTTTAGGGTACCTACCTATATGAAAAAATCCGAGCTAATGCTATAGGCGGCTGGAAAATTTAGGAGGGGGAGGTACAAAAATCAACCAATATGATTGTTTGTTATGCTGTCTTTGTAGTACTTATTACTTATAAAAAATATTGTACTAACTTTAAATTGAAATAACATTAGCATTAGGCAAGATAAACAGCGATATATATGTATATTGTAGAAAGTGACCGCTGAGCAAAGCGGAAAAAATTTTTGGTTTTTGGGGTTCAATTCTGGTACTAAAATAATTTTATAGTTTGGCGCCGAGCGATTAGCGAGGCGCTAGAAAATTTTGAATTTCAAGCCTCTAAAAACCACCAAATTTTACTATCTGGCGACCGTTTCGGGGGGGGGGGTGGCCGCCCCCTCCCAACCACTATCCTTACTTTTCCCCTTGTCCTACCGTTTCGGGGGGGGGGGGAAGAGGGCGGACGCCCCCCCCCGGTTATGTCCCTAGGTCAACCCCCAATTTTGGAAAAATGAAAAAATATGTCTTTACTATGACTTCTAACTGCTCCAAACTTAAGTTTTGAGATCAATATGAATGTTTTAAGCAATAAAAAGCTCAAAATGCAATAAAAAAAGCAATGAAAAGGGCTTTTTAACCTAAAATTAGCTTTTTTACCTATTTTTCCTTTAAAATCGAAAAACAATATGGGTAAAATGCACTCCAGAAAAAAAAACGATATAAGTGTAAAATGCGTTTCTCAGATTTTAACAACCCTCCCCCTAATTTGGAGTTTCCCCCTCCGCTCCTGACCAACTTGCCCATGGATGATTAACCCAACTTATTTTTTGTTTGTTTGTTCGCCTCTTATTGTCAAAAACAATGTAAAGATATAAAAACATATTGATTCACTTAAAAAACAGAAATATGTAGTGTGTAAACACTAGTACCCATAGGTGGGAAGGGGGGTTTTACCCCCCAAAAGTCCCGATTACAGCCGACACCCTCCCTAAAAGTTTGGGGTACCCCGGACAACCCCATTAAAATTTAAGGGGTCCCAGTACTAAAAACTTTTGGAACACTGCCCCCAAATTTTGGGGGTCGGGTATACCCCCCAAAATCCGAGAGGCTGCCCACTTATGCTACTACCGGCTTAAAAATATGGGTAAAACCTGGCCAAACAGTGCTCACACTAAAGCCGGTGCCTAGCTCCGGTGCATCCCTAAAAGATTAATTTTAAAAGAATAAAATAATTTTTTAGACAATTAAATAAAATTATTTAAAATTTAAAAATTACTGTGACCAGAAAAAGACGTTGCTTCCTCTCTGAAATTTAGGATCACTTAGATAAAAGAGATGGGCAAGTTTTGTAGTAAAATGTGTAAGGGGATCGTTGTATAAAACGCACCAAATTTTCAAAAACAACCCCAGTTTTTTTCCAAATTTTAGTAGTGAAATTTCAAAATAAAACTTAAAAAGAAAGATCCTATTCTATTTCGAAAAAAATAGATCCTATTCTATTTCGAAAATGTCGAGGTTAGGTTGTGGTGCAGTGGTTAAACATGTCCAGCAAACTGAAGTTCTCTAGATAGAGTTGAGTCCCGCCCGACAGAGCTATATACATAGTGACAATGTTGATGTTTGTTAATATTATATTATGTAGTATTATGCATAAGTGGGGAGGGGGGTTGGGTTGGTAGTTATTCGATATAATGAGCAAGTTGGTCCGGAGTGGGGGGGGGGTGACAACCATACATGGGCACGGGGGGGTTGGGGGGGCGTTTACCCCCCCCCACCAGATAAGTGGGGGGGGGAGAAAAGTTAACCCCCCACCCAATTTTTTAAATATGAAGAAAAAAAATGTCTTTATAATGTCTTCTAACTGACTCAATACTTAGGTTTTGTGGTCCAAATGAATGTTTTAAGCAATAAAAATCTCAAAAATGCAATAAAAAGGGCTTTTCAACCTTAAATTAGCGTTTTTTACGTATTTTTCCTTCAAAATCGAAAAACTTTATGTGTAAAATGCACTCCAGAAAAAAAACGTTAGTGTTATTTTGCGTTTCTCGGATTTTAACCCCCCCCTAATTTGGGGTTTAACCCCCCCCCCCACTCCGGACCAACTTGCCCATGTATGGTTACAACAACCATACAAATTAGGGGTACAAACAACCATACAAAGGGGTTGGGGGTTTAACCCCCCAAATTCTAAGAAGGGGGTTTAACCCCTCCCCCTCCACTCACAAGTGTGGGGGGGGGGAGAAAAGGTTACCCTTTATATTTTGAAAAAATGAAGACAAAAATGTCTTTAAAATGACTACTACCTGCCTCCAAAACCTCCAAATTGTACTATCTGGTGACCATGTCGGGGGGGGCATAGGTGGGCAGCCTCTCGGATTTTTTGGGGGGGGTATAAGGGGGGTCAAATTTTAGGGGGGGGGTGTCTGGCAAGACCCAAATTTTGAGGGGGGTGTACCCAATATTTCCGCGCTGCCTTAAAATGGGCTTAAAACGCATAAAAAAACGTAAAACAAGCTTATAAATGCTTTAAAACTGTAAAATTAAAATAAAACCTTATTGCAACTTATAAATTTTATTTTTTAATTCTTTTAATAATAATGTGTTTATATATTCTTATAATTAGATTAGAAATCATAGTTTTTTTAATAATTACGTAATAATAGAATAGTAAATATTGTCTTGATTATAAAGTCAAGTATCACAAACTTTTTAATCCATTATCTTATACTTAATTAAAGATTATACATACATGGGCGTAGCCAGAGGTCTGGACTGGACCTCTCTTTTATATAGGCAAAGAGAAAAATTTGGGGTTAGTAGAACCCCCCCCCCCGCCCCCTTTTGCAGTAGCGTGCCCACGATTTCATTTTGGGGCAGGGGCGATCTGGGGGCACTACTAACCCTGAAGGGGTCTGGGGGGCGGCAGCCCCCCAGATATAGGGTGTCTGGGGGGCGAGAGCCCCCAGCGGGGTCAAGGGGCGGAGCCCCTTGTCACGAGAGTCCGGGGGGCAGAATGCCCCCTGGGGGAGAAAATTTTTTATTTAAGGCGCTAAAATACACTTGAAATTTTATTAAACTGTATACCTTAACTACTGAACGGGATAATCGATTTGTAATCGAAAAACTAAGATAAATTGTCAATTAACAATTAACTCTCCGCGCGAAGCGCGGAAATTTTTTTTTAGTCCCTTTATAATGCTTAAAAATTTTCTCCGGGAGGCGAATTTGGGGGGGGGTGTCCCCGGGTACCCCAAATTTAGGGGGGGGGGTGTTAGCAAAATCCGAAATTTTGGGGGTGGTATAACCCCCCCCCTGCCCACCTATGGGGGGGCGGCCGCCCCCTCCCCTCTCGCCCAACCACTATCCTTATTTTTTCTCCTGTCAGACCGTTTTCGGGGGGAAGGGCGGCCGCCCCGCCTCCAAACTTAAGTTTTGAGGTCAAAATGAATTTTAAGCAATAAACAGGTCAAAAATGCAAAAAAAGGCTTTTTACATAAAATTAGCGTTTTTTACCTATTTTTCCTTCAAAATCGAAGAACGATATGGGTAAAATGCACTCGTTATATTCGTTGAACTTGTTAGTTACATGTTACGTTTGCTAATCAAGCTGAGATGAACTAAAAATGTCGACGTAAGCAAGAATATTTTTGTTTTTCTTTTTTAGAAAACAATCTCAAATTCAAACTCCGTAGATAGTCGAAAAATTCAGGATAATAATAAAACTGAAAAACGGAAAAATCCCTCCATTGATGTGGAACTGCTTAAAGCTTCTTCAATCGACGAACTAAAAGCTGAGCCATCCAAAAAAGCAGCAATAGCTTTAAAAGAAGAAGGAAACAAATGTTTTAAGGTAAAAACAGCATTACTACTATAATTTATTAGTTTTTACTAGTGAACTGCAGAGACTTGCAATAGTGTACAGTTCCAGTAGGAAAAATTTTTAAAAAAATCTTTTAAAAAGTCAACACCGGGTCCGAAACGAACAAACAGTAGACTAGCATAGGATGGCGACAGGGCACGGGTCCAATTAAAAGGCACAGTGTTTAATACGACGCATCGTATGAAACACTAAGCCTTTTAAAAGCAGTGAATTGCAAACTAGTTGATCCAGGATCAGCCGTCGTAAAAACCTAATCACCTTTGGGTAGGCAGGCAGCCCAACCCATTTTCTCCTCCATGTGCTATGTACACTTATTATCCTGACCTGACCTATCATGTTTATAGTAATTTAGCATCACTTTTCTTCAGGGTTTCGGAGCATAACCAGGATTTCGGAAGGCGGGAGGTTTCTTTTCAATTCGGGGTTTGTATTGTGTACTCAAAATATTGGAACACGAAGTTTTTTTTTAAAATTATAGTTAAAAATCGTTCTTTGCCTATAACGTAAGCGCACAATTTACTTCTCTTTATTAATTTAAATTGTATGCAATTTTATTTGTTTTCCTAAATTAATTTAGTGGCGATAATCTGGTGATCCGCACAACTCTTCTTAAATAATTGAGCGCTTCGCAAAGGTAAGCGCGAGAACATTTTACAAAAATTGTTTCCACGGAACTCCAAAGTTTTTAACTACGCCATTGCCGGCTCAAAAAACAAGGGAATGCTGCCTGCCACGATTGCAACCCCCTGGCTATAGCTTTACTCGTTTTTTTCTTTATTTTTATTGCATTTCTTTTTAAATTATTAAAAATAGGATGATTCTAATCTAATCTGTGTTTAAGCTTTTATTGCAAAGTTACTAAAAATAAACCGATAATTTAGGCAGGTAAATATAAAGAAGCGGTGGAATTTTACACGAAAGCACTGGCTTCGTGCCCTATATCAAACTCTGACGATGCGGCAACTTTTTATCAAAACAGGGCTGCAGCGTATGAAAAAATGGTATGTTATGTAGTATTCTAGCTGCCGAACTTTTTTCTCTCCTGAGTTTCGTTTACACGCCTTTTTTTACACCAACTTCTACAAAAAAAATTATACTTGACTGGTGCTAAAAATCAGAATATTAAAAGGTGAATTCTGCCGAAACCAGACAGAGTTGAAAATTAAGGTTTGTTTTTGAAAAAATAAACATCCTACATTATGGTGCTGTTAAAAACATTTTTTGTTTAAAACTAAAAGTAAAGGCAACATAAAATGGCATTAAAAATATATCTCAACGTTGTTTTTATTTAATTTATTAGTATGAGCTAATTTTTAATATTTTTTCACAGGATAATGTAGATGAAGTAATAGCAGACTGCTCAGCCGCAATAAAGAGAAGAAAAGCTTTTCCCAAGGCTTACATGCGACGAGCCAGAGCTTACGAATCCAAAAAACAGTGGCCTAACGCCCTATTAGGTAAAAGATAATTTCATAATAGAAAACCAAATGTATGAGTATAAAAAAAATCTAACAATGTTTTTTTATCCTTATAATGTTAGCCATTTTAATTCATAGTCCATGCATAAAATAGAAGAAATATCTTATAGTATATATTAATTAAAAATTAATAACAGGTTCTAATTATTATTATCTGGTAGAGTTTTGGCTTTGCGAAAGGAGAAAAGAAGTGAGATGAGCTGATTGGTAGGCAGAAGGTTTAAAATATTTAGAAAACCCGACCAATCTCTCTGTACAGTCAGTAAAAAAATGATGTGAACAAACAAAAATTTTTGGTGAGCATATCTCTTGCTAACGGTACTGTCGATTTATAGAATAAATATTTATTAGTGTATAGAATGTAACGTTAGCTATACATTACTTCATTTATCGTGGTAGTTGAACATTTTTGTAAGTGAAATATGCGTGCTAAAAAATTTTTTTAGTTCACATTATTTTTGTACAGTCTTTATTTAGTCAGATCTGTGCACATAGGTGAGAAGGGTCCCGGCAGCTATTCCAATTCGAATTACCCGGGTTAATTCGAATTTTTAATTCTAGAAGGGGTTCCCAGGGGGGTCTGGACCTCCCTGGGCCCCAAAATTTCGAGGCTAGGGGGGGTGGACCCCACCGTACCCCCCCCGCTTGTTCATTTATGCCTAAAACTAAAAGAAAACTACACCATTGGTGAGTGTAACGTCCCGTCTGGTAGTTCTGTTTCTTCTTAAGGCCCTATTCGGTGGTTAGTCTTGTGGAAGGACGTTACAAAATCTTTGGCTTGTGTGTGTGCTGTGTGTTTACTAAGTCGTGTGGAAGTGACTAGGCAAACGTCTTTATAACAGGCGCATGTCAATACAACCCAGAATTAGGCCTTGTGGGGGCACAGTCTTCCTTGGGCTTTTGTCTTCTTAACCCCTCTAAGTCTGGAAAGAGAGAACTTCCGGGGAGTTCTCACAGTCTGGCACAAAGGGCTTCGGAAGTCTTGACCGGAGATGGATCTGGAGTAGCTTTTTTTAAACGTTCTAATATCTGGCAAAATATAAATTATAACCACAGGAACCGATCTTCGGCTTAAATACACTTAAATACCATGATTCCCGGGTTCCATAATTCCATAATCCATGATTCCATAATCTTATATTTAACTAAAGATTATATACATACTTGGGCGTAGCCAGGGGGGGTCTAGGGGCCTAGACTAGACCCCCATTTCGGGTCGGCAAAGAGAAAAATTTGGGGTTAGAACCCCCCTCTTTTGCAGTGGCGTGCCCAGGAGTTCATTACTGGGGGGGAACATACTAACCCTGAGGGGGGGTCTGGGGGGCGGTAGCCCCCCAGAAATGGGGGGTCTAGCCCCCCAGCGGGGTCAAGGGGCAGAGCCCCTTGTCAGGGGGGTTCGGGGGGCAGAATGCCCCCGGGGGAGAAAATTTTTAATTTAAGGCGCTAAAATACACTAGAAATTTTATTCCAGATGATAATTAAAACAAAATTTAAGGTTTTTTATTCCTATCCATTTAAAACACGTGTTTAAAACGTTAATAAAAGGTTAATAGTGTTTATAGTTGTTTTATTTAACATGTATGCATTAACTATTGAGCGGCAAAATCGATTTGAAATTGAAAAACTGAGATAAATTGTCAATTTAAACTACCCGCGAAGCGGGGAAAATTTGGTTTTTTGACTATTAATACGCTTTTGGAAGGCATCAGGAAAAGTTTCTGTATTAAATATTTAAAGAAAAAATTTTTCTCTCCCAAAATTCAAAAAACGTAAGGGTCCGCCTTATCAAAAAATTGGCTCCGCCGGATGCGGGGGGTGGGCGGGGCGGGGCGGGGCGGGGCGGGGCGGGGGCGGGGCCCGGGGGGGGGGGGGGGGGGGGGGGGGGGGGGGGGGGGGGGGGGGGGGGGGGTTCGGGGGGGGGGCGCGGCCCCCCCCCCCCCCCCCCCCCGAAATCCGGCGAAGCCGGATTTTTTTGTAAGGGGGGACCCTTACGTTTTTTAAATTTTGGGAGAGAAAAAATTTTTTCTTTAATATTAATACAGAAACTTTCCTGATGCCTTCCGAAAGCATATTAATAGTCAAAAAACCAAAATTTTCCCGTTACGCGGGTAGTTTAAATTGCCAATTTATCTTAGTTTTTCGATTTCAAATTGATTATCCGGTTCAGTAGTTCAGGAATACATGTTTATTTAAACTACTATAAACACTATTATCCTTTTAATTACGTTTAAACACATGTTTTAAATGTATAGGTATAAAAAAACCTTAAAATTTGTAATAAATATCGTCTGGAATTAAAATTTCTATTGTATTTTAGCGCCTTAAAATAAAAATTTTCTCCCCAGGAGGCATTCTGCCCCTCCGGACCCCCCTGACAAGGGGCTTTGCCCCTTGACCCCGCTGGGGGGCTCTCGCCCCGACTCATATCTGGGGGGCGGTAGCCCCCCAGACCCCCCTTCTCGAGTATTTACCCCCCCAGACCGCCCCCCCCCCCCGAAAATGAAATCCTGGAAACGAAACAATAAACCCAACGTTTTCAAAAGTGTTGATCTGGGTTGGACGCCCTTCCCCCTTTTGGTGGAAAATTTAGGATAAAAACAGCATTTAAAACTTTTTTTTGTGGAGGAAAAGGGTTAGTTTGAAATTTCTCGGAAAAAAAGGGCCGGGTCCGGCAGGGGCGTAGCCAGGATTTCGGAAAGGGGGGTTGTACTCCATACAAATTTTTCGAAAGGGGGAGTTGTAGGGGGTTGTACTCCAAATTTTTAAAATACCGTAAAAAAGACATTAAAAAAGGGTAAATTTTTTTGCGCTTCGCGCTAGGTGATTCTTTTTGTTGTTATTTGCATTGTTTTTTCAAGTTGAACTTGAAAAATTTCCGGTTTAAAAAGGTATAACAGTAAAAATCGTGCGATAGCACGAAAAAAATTTTCTAAAATTGTCTTTGAAATTCATTAAAAATATCACTTAAATGTTGTAAAAAGGTATAAATTCGAGCCCTGTGCGGAGCGAAGCGCAAGGAAATTTTTTAAAATTGTTCTCTTCGGACCCCCAAGTTTGTACCTCCGCCAACCCAAAGGGGGGGTTGCCATGCCACCCCTACAAACCCCCCTGGCTACGCCCTTGTGTATATAATATATATATATATATATATATATATATATATATATATATATATATTATATATACATAATATAAAGTAAATATTATATACATAATGTAATAAAGTAGTAGATTAGTAATTAGTTAGTACGTAAACTTTATTAAATTAAATTTAAAAAAACATTTTAAATGTCGGTTTTCTCATTTTAAGACATATAAGCCGTAAGAATTCCATTTTTTTAAAGTATAAGAAGATTAAAAAAAAATTTCTCCGGGAGGCGAATTCGGGGGGGGGGTGTCAGCAAAATTTTGGAGGGAGGATAACCCCCCAACCCCCCTGCCCGCCTATGAGGGGTGGCTACCCCGGGTAAATGGCCCTTCAAAAGCGAGGAGGTAGGTTCAGATCAGAAAGTATCCGTACTCCTTCCACCAGCTTTTTAGGAAGGGCGGTCGACCCGGGGTGGATTGATTAAAAATCTAAAAGGGGGTCGAAAGGGGTTGGATAGAGTTATTTGTCTTAAAATTAGAAAACCGACATTTAAAATGTTTTTTTTTAAATTTAATTTCATTTAATAAACTTTACTTACTAATTAATTAATCTAATTACTTTATTACATTATGTATAATCTTTAATTATATTGTATGTATATAATATATATATATATATATATATATATATATATATATATATATATATATACACAAGGCTAGAGCCAGGGGGTTGTAGGGTGGAATCTCTCTTTTGGGTTGGTGAAGGGTAAATTTGGGGGTCCGAAAGAATAATTTTAAAATTTCCTCGCGCTTTGCTCTTGCTCAGCGCTCGACATTATATACCTTTTTTAGACATTTTAGTTATGAATTTTTTAATGAATTTTAAAGACAATTTTAGAATTTTTTCGTGCTATTGCACGATTTTCAATGTTATACCTTTTTAAAACTGGAAATTTTTCAAGTTTAACTTAAAAACAATGCAAATAACAACAAAAGAATTAACACCGAGCGCGAAGCGCAAAACTTTACCTTTTTTAAATGTCTTTTTTACGGTATTTTAAAATTTGTAGTACTACCTTATACCCCCCTTTCGAAAAAATTTATGGACACTTTCCGAAATCCTGGTGGATGCTGCAGGCACACACACAAACACACACACACACACACACGCACACATGGGTGGTAGCCAAGATTTCGGAAGGGGGAAGGGCGTCCAACCCTGACAAAATTCCGAAGGGGTGGGTCCAGGCAGTGGCGTTCCCAGGATTTCATTTCGGGGGGGGGGGGCCGGCTCTGGGGGTAAAACACGGTCTGAGAGGGGGGGTCTGGGCGTTGCTCTGACACAATGGTCCGGTGGCGAAGAAGCCCCAGCGGGGGTCAAGGGGCAGAGCCCTTGTCAGGGTCGGCGGAGAATGCCCCTGGGGGAGAAATTTTGAATTTAGGCGCTAAAATACAATAGAAGTTTTAATTCATAAGATGACTAATATTACAAATTTTAAGGTTTTTTTTTTATAGCTATACATTTAAAATGTAATTCCAAAAAATGTTATGAAAAAAGGATAATAGTGTTTGATAGAAGTTTCATTAAACATGTAGGCCGCTAACTACGTTAACGGAGATAATCGATTTGAAATCGAAAACTAAGATAAATTGTAAATTTAAAAGACCGGTGTAGCGGGGAAATTTTGGTTTTTTTTATTAATAGTTCGCAAGGCATATAAGTTTTCATTAATATTAAAAGAAAATTTTTTCTTCAAAATTCAAAAAACATAGGGGTCCCCCTTACAAAAAAATCTGGCTTTGCCGGATTTCGGGGGGGGGGGGGGTGGTGGCCGCCCCCAAATCCGGCGAAGCCGGATTTTTCGTAGGCCGGAACTTTACGTTTTTCGAATTTTGGGAGAAAATTTTTTTTTCTTAAATATTAACAGATAACTTTTCCTGATGCCTTCCAAAAAGCATATTAATAGTCAAAAAACCAATTTTTCCCCGCTTCGCGGGAGTTGAAATTGAATATATGACTCAGTTTTTCACTCCAAATCGCATTTTGTGTCGTATAGTTAATGCATACATGTTAAATAAAATAATGGCATGAAACACTATTAACCTTTTATTAACGTTTTAAAACATGCGTCCAAAATGGATAGGAATAAAAAACCTTAAATTTTGTTTTAATTATCATCTGGAATAAAATTTCTAGTGTATTTTAGCGCCTTAAATTAAAACTCGCCCCGGGGCATTCTGCTCGAATCTTACAAGGTGGAGGCGCTGAGGTGAGACACTTTCTGGGGGGGCTACCGCCCCCAAGACCCCTCTCTCTAGGGGTGACAATGTTCTCTCGCCAGAAATGAACCGGCAATGCCACCAAAAAGAGGGGTTTGCGAAATTTCCTCCGCCACCCGAATGGGGGGTCTAGTCAGGCCCCTAGCATCCTGCAATGCCGAAGAGGAGACAATAGTAACCCTGAACTCCGAAGTACGCATAG
>JASAMX010028363.1:0-30392 GCA_030248175.1 Microlaimidae sp. YZB2_3
GGCCATCACAAGAACGGGTTAAATAAGCTCAAATTCGCTTATTTAGTGTTTTTTCGTTTTGTTTGGTGGGTGTTGAATTTACACCGTGTTTATCTCTGAAAAAACTTTAGAAACTAAATGAAATGTCAATTGAACAGAAAATAATCCATCGCTTATATACCCGTTGCTACAAGGAATAAACCCGGACCAAACATCGTCCACTCTACAACTTTACCAGTTGATACTGTTAAGGTCGTGTTCAGTCAATGTGCTTTAATATATTTAGTTTTAAATAAAATTGAGAGTCACGAAAATTCAACATAATCGGACTATAAAAAATTGGAAGTTTATGAAATTTGTGCCTTTTAACAATTGGATTTATTTGCCGCATTTTAATTGTCTGGCCTTTTAGTACGCGGTGGTTGCTCTTTCAGTGATATTTATTTTGATAAAAAATCCTATAAAACCTTTAGAATTATAACTATTTTTTATTGAGATTTAAAAAACAATTGTTTATAAATTAACCTTTTCTATTTTTTTAATGAAAGTAAACGCGTCTCAAACGCGAGTAATAATAACGCGTGACGCATTCTTAGTATTAAATTTTGTGTCTGCTTTCTATCAAATGAATAAATCTAACGTAAGAAATAATTGGCATACGGTTTGGTAGGAAACTGAGTTTTTGTAACTGTCGAAGCGCACCTAAAATTTTTTTGTTGGAAAACGTACTGAATGTACTAATACTGAACTGAACATCCTAATGACCAATCAGCTGAGCACCAACTATGGTCATGCAAATTAAACCACACCGTATGCAAATTATTTATATACGCCACGCGACGCCTATACTAATAAGCCAAGATACGTAAAATACGCCGCATGCGAGACGCGCTGGAATCAATAAAGGCAAAGGTGGATAATCTAATAAAGGTATGTCACAGCGGTCTGTAGCAGCGTGCATCATAAAATCCAATTCTGGCCGGACGTGCGGCTTCTGGCCGGACATACGGCTACTGGCCGGACGTGCGGCTTCTGGCCGGGCGTGCGGCCCGAATTGGATTTTATGATGCACGCTGCTACAGAGCGCTATGACATACCTTTATTAGATTATCCACCTTTGATAAAGGTTAACCATTTGAAACTGTTATCGCGGCTAGGACGCGGATTGTATATGGCGTCTTTCCGTTCAGTACAAGCACAGTCCATATCGTGGTAAACTTGGTAGATGCTCCAGCGTGTTGTTGTTGTTAGTGTTGTAAAAAGTTACTTTTACTTTTACTTGTATTGAAGTAACGAGTTGAGAGAACGGATTGCCGGATACCTACTACTACTCGACTGATGATCCCTTACTTTACTGACTTTTAAAATTTCAATTACTTTTACTTTTACTCTTACTCGACTTTTGAAATTTCAAATTCTTTTACTTTTACTCTCTCACAAAAAAAAATAGGATTCTCCCTCAAATACTAAATAATTAAGAAAAAAGAAAAAGGAAACATGATGGGCTTTTTGTAAAGTAAATGGCAAGAGAACATTTTTTAAGCCACTAACACGCTAAAACCATTTATTTTAATAAAAACTTATTAAATTGATAATTTATACATAAAATTAGCAAAAAAACTTTGGAACAGAGCTTTGGAGCTTCAAAAACCAGTGTTTTGCTCCGTTCAAAATTACTTTTATTATACTTTTACTCTTACTTTTACTTTAAAAAATAGGTCTTACTTTTACTTTTACTTTACTTAAATAAAAATTTAACCATTACTTTTACTTTTACTTTACTTAAATTAAAAAATTACAAATTACTTTTACTCTTACTTTACTTAAATTAAAATTTTTCAAATTACTTTTACTTTTACTTAAAATAATCCAAAATCAATACTTTTTACAACACTAGTTGTTGTTGATGCTCTACCGTGTTTTTTTCACGATTTAGAGGCGCCTCAAAAAATGAAAAGGGTTAAGGCGCTGCTGAGTGTAAAAACACCGTTCAGATCGTGCCAAGTTGCTAAATTCAGTGTTAAACTGCTCTGGGGTCGCATTCTGAAGAAACCCTAATATTTACCCCGATAAATCCATTTCAATGAAAATAAAATAAACCTGTCGCATATGGGATAGAAAATGATTGCAATGATTTTTTTAAAATTTTTTTCCCCGCGCTGCAAAACCACCTTGCGCAAAATAAAAAAATTAATCAATGCGCGTTATTTAATTTTTATTAAATTAATCCTACGGGAGAAAATATTTAACCACCTCTGGAGTTGGATAAATTCTTATTCTTAAAACAATAGAAAAAATTTAACCCGACTTTTACCTAGGTAAAATTGATTTTTCACTCGCATCCTTAAGCACGTAAAAAAAGTTAACCCGAAGTAATTTTTAACCGCGCGTCAGAATGCGCGCCCTGGTGTGTTTCCTTTATGCTTTTCAGACGCGCTTTTTTTACCTCAAAATTCGCATAAACATGCTTGAGGTGTATTATGCAAATTTTTGACTAAACGCGGCGCGCCTATAAGAAATGTTCCTGACATCCGAAACGCGGAAGGAGAGCCGTTTCATAGGGATTCGCGGCAGATTTTCGCCAAAGTCAAGCGGAAAGGTTCCAAAGGGCGAGGAAGAACCAAAGGTCAAAAGAGACCCGGCTATCGACCGAACAAATTCGTCACTTTGCGAGGCGGCAAGCGACCCGCGGCCAAGCGTCCGAGTGGTGGAAGAACCGGATGATCATTCTTCGTTAATTGTTCAAAACCGCTTCTTGTCTTTATGGCAAATATGAAAAAAGAAAGTTTTTTGCTTACAATATCAATCTTTAAAATTCACATGTCGAAAGTATCTAATTTATAAAAAGCTCATTTTTCTAAATGACGAGTGGATGTAACGTTTGTGTTTAATCTTTTATATCACTGTTTCACGATTTTTCCAAGAATATGTTGCCAAGTAGCTTCTATTTTATGCAAAACGAGATTATTTTTCTGAAGGACAAGTAGCTTCAACTTAATATAGTAAAAGATTTGTTAAATTATTGTTTCACGATTTTTTGAGGATATGTGACTAATTTAGCATTTTTTATATCACCGTTATTACAGAAAAATGGTTACTAAACGCTAAATCATAAAGCGACTGAGTTTCTTTAATGACGGGCCGTGGAGTGACTGAGTTTTCTAAAACATAAAGTGACTGAGTTTTTTAATCACGTACCGTGTATAAATTTTGGTTAAATGTACATTTTTTATGTTAATATTTTACAACTTTTGTTAAATTTTGTAATTTTTGTTGTATTTTACAATTTTTGTGGTTTGGCTGGGAGTGGTTCATTACAGATATAATTTTATCAATTGTTTATGGCCTTTGGAAATTTATATAATTATACATATATTATAAAGTATTAAAAAACTTCTGACTTATGCACATGGTACGAAACAAAACACTATATAGTAAAATAAAATATTCCCCGTTTTTATTTCCCATACAAACGATTAAAGCTTAATTTTATTGTGCAGTTTCATTTTTTTGCGAAGTAAACTATTTTTATCTATAGTGTAAAACTGGTTTTTACTTCAAGCAAATTTTACACAACCCAAAGCTCTTTCGTTTTAAAAAATACTAATCTCCATTTTGGACGTTGACAAATTTCGTTTTTCTATAACACTAATTGTGATTGATTATATTAAAAATAGATGGATAGCAAATAAAAATTCAATTCCTATACAATAAATTTTTCGAATTCGATAACGGAAGATATTCAATCGGAATCTTCCTCGGCCAGCTCTCCTTTGATTCATAAAGAGTCACAATCAGTATAAAATCATCGTGACTCTGACTCATTTTGTTTAGATTAATTGTGCGTTAAGATATAAAAAGAGTCACAGTTACGAGTATTTTACGA
The DNA here is from genome assembly GCA_030248175.1 of Microlaimidae sp. YZB2_3. Lineage (NCBI taxonomy): Eukaryota > Metazoa > Nematoda > Chromadorea > Desmodorida > Microlaimidae > Microlaimidae sp. YZB2_3. The sequence continues at coordinate 3,866 of JASAMX010028363.1, forward strand.
CGCATCTGGCTCATTGTGTCAGAGTAACAACGATATATAAGATTAAAATACTATGAAATTTTTATATTGTAAACGAAAATTTTTTATTTAAATTAAACAACGTCAAAGTTATTGAAATTATCAACAGCATAAATCAGTTTCTAAGTAGAAAAAACTTATGCGTTAGAATCAAATAAGAAACTACTAAAATTCAGTTTCGCTGTTTTTTCTTCAACAAATTTTAAACTAAATATGAATTCTATCAGGGTGAAAATGACTAGGCGGTAAAGTAACCACTCGTTATTCGAGAAAATATCACGTGGAGATTAACACCTGTGAGCAAGAAAATTACAAAAATCTTTAGCGGTTACATGTATCTCCAAAACTTTTTATTATTTAGTAGCGTCATGTGTTTCTCTGCACGTGATATTTTTTCAAAAACCGGGTGGTTTACCACTCACCTATTTTCACCCCGATAGAATTTATCTTTAATCAGTTGGTTTAATATAAACTATTTAAATTTAAAATTTTAAAAAATGTAGTTTTTTAAGGTTTTTACACTGCAGAAGTAAAGGTTTTTAAAGTAATTGTGTTTTTTTCATGTGAACCTTTCGTAAATGTGGATTTCATGTGAACTAATTAAAAAACAAGGTGATATTCGATGTGCTACGATTCAATTTCGTGTTTATCATTCAATGAGAAAAATGTAAAAAAAAACAACAGTATGAAAAATTGCCGAAAGTCCTTCTTACAAGTGATAACCACAAAAAATTACAGCTATAATTTAATACACGGTTTAAAACAACAGGGCAAGTGGCCCGGAGGGGGGGAGGGCGCGGAAACGCCAAAAAGAGAGGGGAAACCCCCCCAAGGAGACCCCCACCCTGCTTGAACTCACGAACTTTTCAATTATTTATCAACAAATGATCAGCCACCTTTATTATTTAGTAAAAAAATTTTTATTATTATTATTTAGCCAAAATTTCCGTCGACTTGACTCCTAAAAAATTCACAATAGTCAAAACCCTCTCACTTAAACGGGAGTTGTTCAGTGCTATGAAGTTAAGACTCGCTTTTAGTCAATTAACGCTTGGGAAAAAATGGAGATCTCTCTCATTTATTGGTTGTCAATTTTTTCCCAAACGCTAATTGGCTAAAACAGCTTCTTCCGCAACCATTCCCACAGAGCAAAACGTTATATGACGTGATCACGAATATTATAAGACATTTTGAGAGTCCTTACAATCTTGAAAACGATTATAACACCAATACGATTATACTAAAAACCATCACAAAAATAGGGTAACTAACTTAAATTCGGTCAGCCTTAATTTCGGTCACTGGCTGTTATTTTTGCCATGCGTAAAATTATAAAATGAACTGCATATCGTCATTACTCTGACACAAAGAGCCACAATCAGTATAAAATCAACGGGACTCTGACTCATTTTATTTAGAATATTTGTGGTTTAAGATATAAAAAGAGTCACAGTTACGAGTATTTTATGACGCTTCTGACTCATTGTGTCAGAGTAACGACAATGGTCGGATAGATCGTCGTGACATCTATCAAGGCATACGTTGTTCATTTCATAAAATCTGAAATAACAACTGGTGGCCGAAATTAAGGCTGGCCGAATTTAAGTAAGTTACCGTAATGAGATAAAAAAAGAAAAATATTTTTTTCTGCTTTCTGTTAAAAATCAGCCCGATGGCGGTCGTACAGGAGAATACAATATAATACCGCGATATTCTTCAAAAACAGAGGCTTCCTTAAAAAGGAGTTACTGAAGCTTGGCTAGTTCAGATGTAAAATGTTTTACGTATCGATGAAAAGTCGCTAATTCCAACCCAGCTAAAATCGCAAATTTTTAAATTTAATTTGAAAAATTGACTTTTTCAGCGGAATCTACGATAATTTTAGCAGAATAAGTACAATTCGTCGTTACTACGGCAAAATGAGCCACAGTTCGTATAAAATATGGGTGTCTGTGACTCATTTTAAATTTAAAACAGGACCCTATTAACTACAGAATGATTCGCAGTCACGTGTATTTTATAATGACACTGGCTCATTTTGCCGTAGTAACGACGAATTCCTTATAGCAAGAATAAATAACAAAAAATATTATACCACTGTTGAAAGAATTATTTGCTGTCTAAGTATGAAGAATCACGACGTTTAATTCAATGTACACAAAGGTCTCGAGAAGATCTAAAAACAATTTGTATATGAAGTTGGTTAACGAAAAAAACACCATCATAATACACGAAAATAACATAAAAATAAAGTAAATTTTCTAAAAAAACAACAGCTGGTTGTGCATATTTTTTATTCTTATTTTTCCCGATCTTATACAAATTATTTTCAATTCTTCTCGAGACCTTTGTGTACATTAAATTAACCGTCGTGATTCTCCAATGTTCTGTTCTCCGTGGGGTGGGGTCAAATCACACCGAGGGCACTCGAGGGTTTGGAAATTCACCCTACCCGTGGAGTCAAAATAAATAGGTAAAATTTTTCTACCAAGTACATAAGAGGTTCAAATTGGACCCCTCCACCCTCGCAAAAAACTAATTGAGCTAGAATATAGTTTCTGGGGTTTAAATGATATTCACCACCGTGGATAAAACCATTTAAACAACTAGTGGTAAAACAAAATGCAGCAGTCGGGGTACCAGTCCGGTTGGCGGTAAATAGGAGTAAGCAGTAAAATAATCATAAGAAAAATAATAAGTCAAATAAAACAAGTAGTAATGAGCAGAAAGTTTGTAATGAAAACAAGCTGAAAAATAGAGAAAAGCCAAGTAAAAACCTGCCTTTCAAAATAGAGCACCCTGTTTTGACCTGGCCTAAAAAAGTACCAAATAAACTAGGAGAAAAAAAAATTAATTCAGTTTGAATTAGGAGGAGTTACAAGTTTTAATACAATTTCCTTCATGGATAAATGCGAATTGAAATTTTAAAAGAAAGTAAAATAAAGTATAGGCAATTATTTTACTATTCTTTTTCAGAAATGTATTTTACGGTTTTTTTATCGTCGAAAAAAGGTTTAAAACTATGGATTTGAAATATGAAAGCAATTTGTATGGATATTAAACCTTTTTGATTATCGAGGTAAAGCGTGTTTGAAAGACAAAAAAAAGAGCGACCAATGCTGATTAATGTTAATCGCGTTGCTGATTTTGCGTTTATGTTCTACTTTTTATACAGAATAACAAGTGGCGATATAAATTCTACGTTTGTGATATGGTTATAATAAAGAAAGTTAACAAAAAGTTCTTGAAAAACCAATAAAATTTTACAAAAATGCATTTTCAAAGCATTTTCATATTTTTTTATTAGATTTTTTATAGAACCGACAAAATTCCGACAAAGGTTTTATTTTTTGTCTGAACTTCTTTCTGCGCTATAGAACCGGTTTGCGATAAAATACTAACGTCAAAACAATCACGCAATATCATGGATTAACCCTTGAATTTGGGTTTGAAAATAGATTTTCAATTAAATGTTTTTTGCCAAATCGCTCGTAGTTTAGGTTATTATCGTATGAAAATAAAAAATCTGTACTTGTTAATTATATGGATGAATTAAGAAACCTAAATAAGGTTTTTTTGTTATATTTTTGCGGTAAAAACAGAGTGAACAAAAAAAGCAGCATTTTGGTAATTCGATGTGTTGACGACGGCTTGAAACATGAGAAATATGTAGTCATGTTATTATATATTCATAAATTTTATAACTACTACTTTGAAAGGCGCAATAATTGACAGTGATTGATTAAATAAAGCAAAAACATTAAATTTAATTGCAGAAAAATTTTTAATTCTAAACGGTTAAAGCATATTATAATACAAAATAACATAGATCCAATACTGTTTTTAATTAAAAAATTATTTTAATAAATGTAAATGATTCAAGAAAAATTAAGTTCATAGTAGACTGTGTATTTATTAATCAATTTATGTTTTATTACCACCAATTAATATTAAACATAAAAGCCCATAAACATTAAAGGCTTTCTGTTTAACTTTACAGAATTATTAATAAACCTGTTGTTATATTTTATATGTCAAATAAAAATGATTGTGCGTGTCGTAGATGCTGCTGCTCGTTCAAAAATGTTTTAGTAAGAAGATCACAAATTAGGATGACTGACTTAAAGTCGGCTAGAATTTAATTTTTGCCAGCTGTTATTTTTGCAACGAGCATATAATTATGACATGAATTGTGTATGGCTAGATAGCATTACATGACATGATATGACAATCTATTCAGCCATACGGACTTTATTTATAATTTTCGCAACGCAGAAATTATAATCGGTGGCCTACATTAGGGCCTGGCCAGATTAAAGTCAGTTACTCTACCTACATAATTTTTACAAGAAGGCCACGTTCTTAAAAAAATCACTTTAGCTGGGTATTGTGGATTAAAGACACTTTTTTAAGGTTTTTTTTTATTTCTAAACTTTGTGTTCATGTACAGTCTATATCCGGGTTTGAAAAAGAATAATTTACAATTTTTATAAGCCATATAAAATATAACAACAGGTTTATTAATAATTCTGTAAAGTTAAACAGAAAGCCTTTAATGTTTATGGGCTTTTATGTTTAATATTAATTGGTGGTAATAAAACATAAATTGATTAATAAATACACAGTCTACTATGAACTTAATTTTTCTTGAACCATTTACATTTATTAAAATAATTTTTAATTACACACAGTATTGGCACTATGTTATTTTGTATTATAATATGCTTTAACCGTTTAGAATTAAAAATTTTTCTGCAATTAAATTTAATGTTTTTGCTTTATTTAATCAATCACTGTCAATTATTGCGTCTTTCAAAGTAGTAGTTATAAAATTTATGAATATATAATAACATGACTACATATTTCTCATGTTTCAAGCCGTCGTCAACACATCGAATTACCAAAATGCTGCTTTTTTTGTTCACTCTGTTTTTACCGCAAAAATATAACAAAAAAACCTTATTTAGGTTTCTTAATTCATCCATATAATTAACAAGTACAGATTTTTTATTTTCATACGATAATAACCTAAACTACGAGCGATTTGGCAAAAAACATTTGATTGAAAATCTATTTTCAAACCCAAATTCAAGGGTTAATCCATGAAATTGCGTGATTGTTTTGACGTTAGTATTTTATCGCAAACCGGTTCTATAGCGCAGAAAGAAGTTCAGACAAAAAATAAAACCTTTGTCGGAATTTTGTCGGTTCTATAAAAAATCTAATAAAAAAATATGAAAATGCTTTGAAAATGCATTTTTGTAAAATTTTATTGGTTTTTCAAGACTTTTTTGTTAACTTTCTTTATTATAACCATATCACAAACGTAGAATTTATATCGCCACTTGTTATTCTGTATAAAAAGTAGAACATAAACGCAAAATCAGCAACGCGATTAACATTAATCAGCATTGGTCGCTCTTTTTTTTGTCTTTCAAACGCGCTTTTGCTGAATAATCAAAAAGGTTTAATATCCATACAAATTGCTTTCATATTTCAAATCCATAGTTTTAAACCTTTTTTCGACGATAAAAAAACCGTAAAATACATTTCTGAAAAAGAATAGTAAAATAATTGCCTATACTTTATTTTACTTTCTCTTAAAATTTCAATTCGCATTTATCCATGAAGGAAATTGTATTAAAACTTGTAACTCCTCCTAATTCAAACTGAATTAATTTTTTTTTCTCCTAGTTTATTTTGGTACTTTTTTAGGCCAGGTCAAAACAGGGTGCTCTATTTTGAAAGGCAGGTTTTTACTTGGCTTTTCTCTATTTTTTTTTTGACTTGTTTTCATTACAAACTTTTACTGCTCATTACTACTTGTTTTTATTTGACTTATTATTTTTCTTATGATTATTTTACTGCTTACTCCTATTTACCGCCAACCGGACTGGTACCCCGACTGCTGCATTTTGTTTTACCACTAGTTGTTTAAATCGTTTTATAAAATATTAAAAAAGCAGAAAAATCTTTAGCTTTTGCCAAAAACGCAGCGACTTTTAATTTTATATGCTTGAAAAAACCAATTACACATCAAATCGTAAACTAAAGATAGCATATTATATACCTTTACCTGATTTGGAAAGACAGGTTTTTACCTGCTTTTTGCCTGTTTTTATTCTAAATTTTTTTCTTTTATCTGCTTTCATACATACAAAATGTGTTTCTGACCTACCTCGTAACCGCCCCAAAGAAAAATTTAGCTGCCTCTTAAATGTTCCAAACATTCATATGTATTAAGACAAAGGAAAGTGTTATTCCACGTGGCTCCTTGCCAAACTTTTAACATGCATATGCATTAACAATATAGAAGGTATAGGGCCACCCCTGCCTACCCGCCGCTTCGATGCTGTTTTGGCTGCCTCTGTCATGGTTTTTAGCTGATTGTAAAATATTTTACTGTCCCTACCTGTTTTCACTATGTCTCTCACTAACTTTCAAAAGAAGTTTACTGCCTTCAAACTATCGTAGATAGCTTGTATTTTTCTTTGTTGATTAGACTTTTTTAAGGATCCTAATTAGGGCACGCACTAAAAAAAGCCATTACACGCCGTACATAAGGCCAACTTTTTGAAAACAGATCCAAAAATAAAATTTTTAATACCAAATAAAAACGTAAATGTAGGTGTTTAATTAAGGTGCGCCCTAAAAAAACCATTACACTTCCTAATAGGGTCAACTTTTCAAAAACAAGACCCAAAATAAAAAAATTGGATACCAAATAAAAATGTTAATGAGTTTGAGCAAAATATTAAGTACATATTTGTTTAAATTTTACTTCACATACTTTTTGATTGTTTTTGCATATTGTGTTGTTTTCCATACAAGAAATATAATTCATCAAAAATGTTTTTCATGCTTCAAATAAAATTTCTAATTTATATAATTTTAAAGTAATTATTTATATGTTTTTGAAATCACTAGTACCAGCCGTGATAAACAAAAATCAAAACGCTGAGAACAACACATAGCAGAAAGCCCCAAAGCGAGTAAAGTTCTAAAGCATCAGCAAGTCTGCACCAGTCTCGTCTGATTTTAGCGTTATTTTCTTTTTTGTTCAAATATCTTCGAATTTGTTCACTTGCGAGCCTAAACATTTCATACATTGCAAATAAATTATAATAAGAACTACATAAACGTTTTAAAAGCAATAATATTCTGCAGTAACTGTAAAGAAAAAAAAATCATATACAAATATTACCATTAAAATATTGTAATAAAAACAAATATAATGTTTTATGATAACCTTTCCGTCAATATGCATTTGCGAAAAAAACGTCCCTTTCATGCTAAAGATTTTAAAAGACAGAACCATATGCAAAATTTTAAACTAAATACGGTGCTGTTTAAATAAAATAACACATTTTCACGCATCTCTACGACACCAATCTAAGCATTTTAGCACAATTTCTTTTTCGAATAAAACTGGTTCTAACTTTGTCCAAAGTGTCCAAAGGACAAAACCAAAAACTGTAATTTTGAATTCTTAAAGGCGTTTTTTTAAGATTTTTCCTGCATTTTTGGAATCAAGGCATTAGGAAAAATATAAAAATTTTTTAGGTTTCAAAAAACGCTCCTATATTGATCAAAATAAAAAAAAATTGTTTGTCCTTTGGACATATTTGACGAAGTATGTCCCGAGCTTTAACAAGTAGATAAAAACGGTAATTTATTTTACACTTAAAGTTGCGGTATCGAGTCAAACTTTATGTCTTCGATTTTGATTATTGTTTGTAAAAACCTAACCCTTGCTTCCAATAATTCCCAAAAATGTTTGTCAAAATATCTCCAGTGGTTCAGGAGATATGCATATGATATGACCCAACAAAAATGGCGTCTTTCGACAATTCTGTACTTGAAAGATTTCTCAATGGGTATTGAAATTTTAATTACAAAAAATACACTCGAAGAAAGCGGCTATTTTCTACTTTAATATGATACCTTGATCGTTAAGATTGGTACAGTATTTGTTGAGATATTACGTTTCCCGTACAAAAAAAACCGCGAGTTTTTGGCCAAAAAGCTGAACGCCGGTGTCGTAGAATAGATCTTCCCCAACATTACAGATCTTCCCCCCGTAAGATCTGTTCTTGCGCAAGAACAGATCTTCCCCCTCAGAATATTTATTCCCCCCTGTATTAAAGCATACAGCAAAAATTTGCATAAAATTCCAAACAGAGAGGGGAAGATTTATTCTAGAGTGAACACCAGAATAAATCTACCCTTGTAAATCATGTAACCATTATTTGCATTAAAAACAACATCCTTTTTTTCTCTATTTTTCACGTCATTTCGTATTTTTTTCTTTTAATTCAAAAAACTGGAGAAATACTTAAAACTCAGTAAAAAGTAGTAATAAACACTAAAAAATAAATTTTATTCAATAAAACATTCATTTCAGATGTCCGGCGTATTTAAAAAACCTACCTTTTTAAATAAACACCTTTTGAATGTTATTGAGAAGTAGATCTTTGATCATATAAAGCTGAGATATAAACCCTAAGCAAGCCAAAGCAGAAAGTTAAACTCAAATTATTAACCGTTTAAAATATTAAGCAACATAATGAAAAATGTTAAAACTCGAAGAAAATTTTGGCAGCGCCAGCAAAAAATAAATCATGCATATTCTCGGAAAAAAATCACTTTCTGATTAATAACAAAATAAAATTTTTCCTCAGCCCGTAAAAAAAACCTAAAAATTAACATCAACAACCCCGAAAAAAAACTTTAAACCTGTTTAATATTCGAATTTACTGTTTAATATGAAGTTTTTTTGTTCATTGATTTAGATAGCAAAAAACTAAAAAGTTATGGGTACACATAATTCTAAGTTTTATTTCTTCCTATTTCAATTTTTTATCGATATATTATATTTTTAATAAAAAAGCAAAAATGAAAGTAAATAATGAATGCTGATCGGAAGAAAATAATTGGTTTAGCTTTAGTGTCTTTTTTGCTATGCTTTGTTTTAAAAATTGATAAACTCAAAGGAAAAGCCTTTTTATTAGGGATATTAATTTTCCAAAAAATAAGTTTATTTAATTATATCATATTTTTATATACCTAAACAAAACAAACTAATACAAATGTATATTTTTTATCTCCGAAAACCAACTAAATAATACTTAACTATTAATGTCAATGCCGAACTGTTTTTGTAATTAAAAACAATTAAAGTTGAAATTTTATTTTTATTAAAATAAAAAAAAAACTATTTTCTGTAAAATGATATATTTAAAATTTGCTCAAACAAAATTCAACGTGTCATGTTTTATATTTATGCAAATTTTTCAGGGAAAGATTTTATTCTGGTGTTTGAATAAGAATAAATATTCAGGGAATAACTATTTTTAAGGGGGGTAAATCTATTCTGGCGTAAATCAGAATAAATCTTCCGGGGGAAAAATCTATTCTAGAGCGCACTAAATAAATCTTCCGGGGAAGAAAAATGGGGGGAAGATCTTATTCTGCGACACCTTATTATGTTTGCCCAAACTTTTTTGGCCGTCACTTTGTATTTTTAGCAAAATAATTGCGGATTTTTTTGTACGGGAAAAGCAATATCTGGATAAGCACTGCATCAATCTTAACGATCAGGGTATTAAATTAAAGTAAAAAGTAGCCGCTTTCTTTGAATGCATATTTTTAAACTAAAATTTTAATACCTATTAAGCAATCTTTCAAGCAGAAAATCGTAAAAAAACGCCATTTTTAGAGGGTCATATCTCTTGAACCACTGAAGATATTTTGATGAAAAAAATTTTTTGGGCTGTTGGGGGCAGGAATAAGGTTATCACAAAAAATAATCAAAATCGAAGATAAAAATTTTGACTCTCCGTAACTCACCTTTAAGCGCGGAAAAATCTTTTTCTTACTTTCAGTACGTAAAACACAATCACTGATAATTGCGCTGTTGATTTTAGTTCGGTAACCGTCAAGTGCGCAAATGAGCTTAAGAAACAAAAACTGGTTAAGAAGAATACTATTCACCTGCGTGTATAATAGCAGTAAGTAATAAATTTAAGTTACCACCTCAGTATAAGAAAATATTGTGGATAAAAATACTACAGATACATGTGATTTAATCTTATTATTTCAAAAAATATTGATTTAAATATGAGTTTATAGTTTTCTACCAAACAAAAAATGTAGAAATTACATAAAAGTTAAAAATATATAAATTTTAAATTATGTTCTAAAAAATGCTGATTTAAAGATGCGTTTCTTAGTCTTATCCAAAAAGAAAATCCAGCGTATAACTGGTTTAATTTTATTTAATTTGGTTTCCCGCTTTTTTCTACTCGTATAAATATTCGCTATCATCCGATTGAATTTAGTTTTAGGGCATATATAGTCCTTACGTTGTTTAGTATAATATTCTTTGCACATATGGTGCATGAACATAAATTTAATTATAGTATAGGAGGTAACTTATTAAAAAACAAATCTAGTGAAAGACTTAAACGAACCTAAAAATATAAAATTTGGAGATCATTGCAAAATTGTCACTAAAAAGCTTTCAAAATTTTATCACTAATTTTTAGAACTTTAAATTCTAACTCCATTAATAACCCTGTGCGTGCATACACAGCATATGTAGACCAATTTTCGAATAGGCGAGTGTTATCTGGATAATTCAACAAAAAGACATTTGTTTAATTGAATGTTTAAAAAAAGTCACAAAAGAGTTTATAAAAGATATCGTTTAAAAATATGCTACCTATGATGAGCGACTAAAATTCTTAAATTTTAAAAGTCTTCAGAAACGACGCAATATTTTTGATCTTTGTTAATGTTATAAAATTTTACAGGAAAAAAACAAACATCAATGCTACAAATTTTTTCCTTTTAATAAGAGATAATAAAACCAGAGGACATCAATAAAGTCAGAAGTTCAAAAAATTCGGATTTAGTCGTCAGAAAGTTTCTGTTTTTGTAATAGGGTAGTTTTTACAAATGAAACAATTTAACACAGGAGCAAGTAGAATTTGACCTCACTTGAGCGTTTAAGAGTATGTTGTAATTTTTCGTTAATTTTAGCGCTAAAGCACAACTTTTTTAAACCAAAATTTGAGAAACCAAGTCACCAATCTGTAATTTGCGCGGCCGTAATCGGTTCCCAAATGATATTTACCTTTTGTGTTGGTTGATCTATTATAATAAACTTTGACTTGGAAATGAAATACATTGTACCACAAATGCGTCGTACAATACATTTTCATTTTTTGTCTTTTTACCTGATATCTTTTATTTCAGGTATGGAAAAGCGTACTTTACTTATAACTGGAGAAGATGATCGTCATTATGTTGTTGGTTCAGTTAGTGTGCTTAAATAAATTTTAAGTCCATATTTAAGATTTTTCAAAAACAAAACAGGCTTATAAAAGTATTTACTGGGTGTTCAAAGTTTTTTCACTGGGTGTTTGCAAGAAGCTAAAGAAAAAGGGCGACTCTTCCAAAGTTTGATGGGTTTAATTCCCAAATCCACCCGCTGCAGCGGCCTTGTGTTAATCCTCTAGATTTCAAAGTGTCATTTCCCTTTAAACAGCTCCACTGCTACTATTGTTCGTGTCAGCCTTCCGTTAATAACATCTATATAACGAAATATTTTGTAAAACAAGAAAACATTTCTTGGGCAAAAATCTTGTTGGGATTACGATCCATAGATAATAATTTCGGTGATATAAGTACCTATTTATTGTTATTATGTTTTAAATTTTCGTTAAAATAAATTTTTTAAACATTAAAGTTAGTTGTTTTGAAAGTACTGTGTATTATACAGCTACAAAACTGGCTATCTTTAGTCCTTATTATCATACTAATTATATTGTAAACAATAAGTAAAATCACAGCTCTGTAAGAAGTCGTTCCGAGTATTTTCCATCGCAAAAATACTTTCAGTAAAATGACCTTCGATAAATGATATTCTGGTAAAAATACCATCGTTTAATTTGACATTCGGACTAATTGACCATCGCTGGATTTAGCTTGTTTTCAGCTTTCACTTAGCTTCAGGAAAAATAAGCCCGAAGGTAAGCCCGAATTAGTCAGATTGTCAAATTACCTGATGGTATTTTTACCAGAATGTCATTTGTAGAGAAAACTAATGTATTTAAAAACTGTTTTTAACTAAAAAACCGTGTTTTTGACAGTAAATAAAAAATATACTTCCAAATTGGTCGGGAGGGGGGGTTCTTCGTAGAGGCTCTCGAGCTTTAGGGAGAGAGGGGTGCCCTCTTATTTTTCTAGGGGAATCGAAAATTTTGGCTCTAGAGGGGGGAGGTGAACCCTCTGTCCCCCTCCCCCGAAGAGAACATCTATGCTGTACGTGCAATTTTGATGTTCCCATAAATAAAAACGAGGTTTTTTTATCAATCCCCGGCGCCATCAAAAGTTTTATCATGTTAAAAAAACGGCACTTCTAAGGGTCTGCTCGAATGTTTTATTAATTTAATTTTTTCCTTTATAAAGTGTGGCGGAGATGGAGAGTTAAATTTTTTGTCTTTGAATCACGTTGGATTTTTTAGCCAACCTTTCCTGTGTTCAAACCTTTTTCGTCAAAAGGTTTTAGCGTCTTCTAAAGCTATGACTTTTCTAGATGACCAAAATGAGCATTTTGTAATTTAAGTAATTTTTAAATTAACTCTGCCTTTTTTGTTACAAAAAATTTAAAAAGCAGCATACTTTTAGCTTCGTTTTGACATGACACCCTGAATGTGAATTTTAACAAAGTGTTTGTCGAAATTTTCGTTTTTAGCGACAAAAACCTGCGGTTTTTATCCAATTTTTGTAAACGTAAGAAGTGGAAAAACAAACTCAGTCGCAAACATGGCAGATATTTTATAAATAATCTATTTTGCGTTTCATTTGATCGAGAATAAAAATAGTTTGAGATAATATTATGCTGTACTTTTTTATTTTTTAAATGAAACTTTTATTAAGTAACTGCAGAGAGACTTAAATTCAGTTTTGCACACAGTGAAACAAGGGGGTAGGTAGGCCAAAGGCGATTAGCTGTAAAAAGTTTATTCTGGTTGCAGGAGGAATTTAAAAAATTGTTTATCTGTCAGTTTTTTAACTATAAATCAAATAAAAATATAACAACCTTCAGCTTAAACAATTACAGATTTGGTCGATAACTATGTGCAGGAGAAACCAACCAATCAAGTTTACCAACACGTTTGGCGCTTACTGTTTTTGACAGTAAATAAAAAAATATACTTCCGAATTGGTCGGGAGGGGGGGGGAGGGGGGTCCAGCTTTCCAGGGGGGGGGGGTAGGTCGGACCGCTCTCGAGCTTGGGGGGGGAGGGGGGCCCCCTGGATTTTTTCCAGGGGGGGTCCAAAATTTTGGCTCTAGGGGGGGGGGTGCACCCCTCTGTCCCCCCCCAAAAACATCTATGATTCTAACTAAACTACTACATTATTTTCAGAGCCTAATTATGGCCTTCCTTACTGCATTATTTTTACAAAATAAAGCAATTTAATTAAAAAAATATAGAGAATACACAGAAATATATTGTCAGCCGTATGGCTGACGCGGGTTTACTTGTGATTTAAAAAGCACTCATTTTTTGGGCGTTTTTGAGCACTTTTCCAAGTTGTTTACTCGTGGGGGTTTTATTTTAAGAAAAGCGGACCTCAGTACAAAAAATATTTTTCGGATATAGGTGGGCAGAGGGAATTTATACTCCCCCCCAAAAAAATCTCGATTATAGCCGACACACCCCTAAAATTTGTGGGTATCCGCCGGGACACCCCCTCTAAAATTTGGGGTTCCGTCCTAGTCAAAACACTAAAAACGCTAAAAAAAGGGTATTTGAAGTATACCCCCACAAAAAATTTTAAACACACTCACAATTTTCGGGGGTCGGGTATACCCCCCAAAATCCGGCAGACTGCCCACCTATGTTTTGGGGGGTAGAAATTTTTTGAGAAGGCTAATAAAGCACAATAAAAATAGCTGTTAACAATCTAATGTTTTTTTAGCAAATATGTGGCTCATTTTTCTTAGTTAAAAGCTACACACAAGGGAACAATGACCCAGCCTGGATTTTCCTGCGCGATTAAATTTAGAGAGCCAAATTTTAAAGAAAAAACACAATTTTTTAAAAATTATTTTACTAATACGTCCGTCCCGAAGTGGCCATTAAGCTATGAAATTACCCAAAAGGTTAGAGGATTGTCTGATTTTAACTACGTGTAAAATAAAGATTCATATTTTTACAATTGTATAGACAAAAAAATTCATCATTATATTCTTTACATGTCATACAGTTGATAATTAACTGTTCATGGATTTTGATTTTAAATAACTAAAAAAAGTGGCAGAGAGTTTAGTTACATATTTCCCTGTGCGTGCCGCAACTTTTAACTTTTTTATGAAAATGTTTAACGGTTTAAAAAATTTCTAAAATTGCCTAAATAAGGCTTTTCAGAGCATTCAGTAAATAAACTCCAATCAGGGGCGTAGCCAGGATTTCGGAAAGGGGGGGTTGTACTCCATACAAATTTTTCGAAAGGGGGGGGGGGTTGTAGGGGGTTGTACTCCAAATTTTCAAAATACCGTAAAAAATACATTAAAAAAGGGTAAAATTTTTTGCGCTTCGCGCTAGGTGATTCTTTTTGTTGTTATTTGCATTGTTTTTTTAAGTTAAACTTGAAAAATTTCCGGTTTAAAAAGGTATAACATTAAAAATCGTGCGATAGCACGAAAAAATTTTCTAAAATTGTCTTTGAAATTCGTTAAAAACATCACTTAAATGTTGTAAAAAGGTATATAAATGTCGAGCGCTGAGCGGAGCGCGAGGAAATTTTTTAAAATTGTTTTCTTCGGACCCCCAAATTTTTACCTCCGCCAACCCAAAAGGGGGGGGGTTGCCACCCCTACAACCCCCCCCTGGCTACGCCCTTGACTCCAATGCTTACATTTGTTACAAAAAATATAAAAAAAGCGTATTTTCAGCTTTATTTTGACGACCTGATTGTAGATTTTAACAAACGCAAATCTGTGCACTGCCCCCCGGTGTTTTATTGGAGGGGGGCAATTCCTAAACGGGGGGGGCACGGGAGGCAACTTTTTTGAAACAGAGAGAGGGCAATAAAAAGGGGGGGGGGCAAGCAGGGGGAAAGAAAAAAAGAAGAAAAGAAGAAAAAAGGTAAAAAAGGAACAAAAAAAGCGAAAATAAGGTAAAAATAGGTCTAAAATGGCTTAACATTAAAATAGGCTAACTGCAAAAAATTCGCGACAATGACGTCATCATAGGTCAAAAATGGCGTCATAATTTAAGGGGACTTTTTCATTTTTTGGCGGGGGGGGGGCAATAAAACGGAGGGGGGGCAAACTCTCAGGGGAGGCATTTCCAGACCGTGCACAGGTCTGCAAACGTATGTCGAGAAATAACTAATCTAATGAAAAAACTAGATTTTTTTATTTTTCGCCAAAAACAGTAAGCGCCAAACGTGTTGGTAAACTTGATTGGTTGGTTTCTCCTGCACATAGTTATCGACCAAATCTGTAATTGTTAGCTGAAGGTTGTTATACTTTTATTTGATTTATAGTTAAAAAACTCACAGATAAACAATTTTTAAATTCCTCCTGCAACCAGAATAAACTTTTTACAGCTAATCGCCTTTGGCCTACCTACCCCCTTGTTTATCTGTGTGCAAGACTGAATTTAAGTCTCCTGCAGTTACTTAATAAAAGTTTTAATTTAAAAAATAAAAAAGTACAGCATAATATTATCTCAAACTATTTTTATTCTCGATCAAATGAAACGCAAAATAGATTATTTATAAAATATCTGCCATGTTTGCGACTGAGTTTGTTTTCCACTTCTTACGTTTACAAAAATTGGATAAAAACCGCAGGTTTTTGTCGCTAAAAACGAAAATTTCGACAAACACTTTGTTAAAATTCACATTCAGGGTGTCATGTCAAAACGAAGCTAAAAGTATGCTTGTGCTTTTTAAATTTTTGTAACAAAAAAGGCAGAGTTAATTTAAAAATTATTAAATTACAAAATGCTCATTTTGGTCATCTAGAAAAGTCATAGCTTTAGAAGACGCTAAGACCTTTTGACGAAAAAGGTTTGAACACAGGAAAGGTTGGCTAAAAAAATCCAACGTTATTGAAGACAAAAAATTTAACTCTCCATCTCCGCCACACTTTATAAAGGCAAAAAATTAAATTAATAAAACATCGAGCAGACCCTTAGAATTGCCGTTTTTTTAACATGATAAAACTTTTGATGGCGCCGGGGATTGATAAAAAAAACCTCGTTTTTATTTATGGGAACATCAAAATTGCACGTACAGCATAGATGTTTTTTTGGGGGAGGGGGGACAGAGGGTCCACCTCCCCCCTCTAGAGCCAAAATTTTGGACCCCCCTAGAAAAAATCCAGGGGGCACCCCTCTCTCCCTAAAGCTCGAGAGCCTCTCGAGACCCCCCTCCCGACCAATTTGGAAGTATATTTTTTATTTACTGTCAAAAACACGGTTTTTTAGTTAAAAACAGTTTTTAAATACATTAGTTTTCTTACAAATGACATTCTGGTAAAAATACCATCAGGTAATTTGACAATCTGACTAATTCGGGCTTACCTTCGGGCTTATTTTTCCTGAAGCTAAGTGAAACCTGAAAACAAGCTAAATTGAGCGATGGTCAATTAGTCCGAATGTCAAATTAAACGATGGTATTTTTACCAGAATATCATTTATCGAAGGTCATTTTACTGAAAGTATTTTTGCGATGGAAAATACTCGGAACGACTTCTTACACAGAGCTGATTTTACTTATTGTTTACAATATAATTAGTATGATAATAAGGACTAAAGATAGCCAGTTTTGTAGCTGTATAATACACAGTGCTTTCAAAACAACTAACTTTAATGTTTAAAAAATTTATTTTAACGAAAATTTAAAACATAATAACAATAAATAGGTACTTATATCACCGAAATTATTATCTATGGATCGTAATCCCAACAAGATTTTTGCCCAGAAAATGTTCTTGTTTTACAAAATATTTCAATATATAGATGTTATTAACGGAAGGCTGACACGAACAATAGTAGCAGTGGAGCTGTTTATAGGGAAATGACACTTTGAAATCTAGAGGATTAACACAAGGCCGCTGCAGCGGGTGGATTTGGGAATTAAACCCATCAAACTTTGGAAGAGTCGCCCTTCTTTGACTTCTTGCAAACACCCAGTGAAAAAACTTTGAACACCCAGTAAATACTTTTATAAGCCTGTTTTGTTTTTGAAAAATCTTAAATATTGACTTTAAATTTATTTATTTATAAACCAATTTTTATTGTTTAGTAAGGGTACTTACCACCAATTTAAGCTTTTTTCTTGAGACCTATGATAACATGGTTAAAATATAATTTATATAATGTTAATTTTTTGGCCAATAACAGGTTTATTTTCTGACTAAAACAAAAACGATAACAAAAAATGCGGTACATTCAATCAAATTAATTATTAATTAATTTGTTTGAATAATAACAAAAAGCTTCTTAAATATAACCCAAACTATTAAAATTTTAAAGGTCTGCAAAATGTTGGCATTTGTGTATTTATTTAATTTTTGCTTAAAGTGGGATATGACAGTCAAAAATTCAGCTCCCATACTTATAACCAAACACTACACCATACTCTAATAACAATATAAAAATTATTGTATTTCAGGGTAGGTTGTCTCTGCCGCGACCCGATCTTTCAACCTTTAGTATGCAATACGAGCATAGTTCGTAGTATCGCCCAGTACGCCATAACACGATTTGAAAGAATTTTTGTTAGATTGTTGTTCTATTAATTCACAATTTTCAAAATGCTTTTTAATTTGTTAATTACCGCTTATAATTTAAATCAGATAAATATATCACCAACAAAATAATAAGTCACGCATTCGTGTAAAAATCCAACAATTGAATAAGTCAAACAACTTGTCTGTTTATTGAAGTCATTTTTCCTAAATAAAAACATATTTTGAGTATTAGGTTGAAAAATAAATTACAATGATTTTTTTGCATATATTATGCTGCATAGTCATAGGTGGGCAGCCTCCCGCATTTTTGGGAGGAGGGATGTACCCGACCTCGAAATTCTCAAAAAATGTTTGGGACATACCGAAAATTTTGGGGGGCGGGTATCCAGAGTACCCCCCATTGTTAGGGGGGTTTCGGTCGGCTACAATAGGGATTTTTCGGGAGGTAAATATATAACTCCCCCTGCGCACCTATGTGGATAGTGCAGTGCATGACATAGTTGAGATTTGAGCACCACAGCACGGTCCATGTTCTAGAAGTTAGAATAAGAAGAGGGAACACAGGTGGGCGGGGGGGAATTGGGGGGAGGGTTTTACCCCAAAAAAAAAATCCTGATTATAGTCGACACCCCCCTTCCCCTAAAATTTGTGGGTACACCGGGCATCCCTCTAAAAATTGGGGGGTCCCAGTACTAAAAACGCTAAAGTATATATATACCCAAAAATTTTTTAGGACATCCGGGGGGTGTCCTGAAAAATTAAAAAAAATTTTGAGCGGGGGTCCTCAAATCTTGGGGTCAGGTGTACGGTGTACCCCCAAAATCCGGGAGGCTGCCCACCTATGAGAGGGACGGTTTGGTTACACGGAATAAATGATACATAATTTAAATTCTTGGAAGAAAGGAGGGTACCCTGAACCTGAACATACATCCGATCCCCTTTTTTTTTGATGTTCCTTTACCTTCCCCCTGGACAATTTGGGAGAAAAAATACCCCCCCGAAAATTTTCGGTAATACTCCCCAAAATCTGGTAGGCTCCTACAAGTGCCTATGGGGTCGGGGTGGGGCCTCTTCTATAGGTGGGCAGCCTCCCGGATTTTTGGGGGTATACCCGACCCCCGAAATTTGAGGTGGAGGGGTGTCCAAAAATTTCTTTTTGGGGTATGCCTCTATTACCCTATTTTTATTACTGGGACCCCCCAAATTTTAGGAGGTATCCACGGTACCCTCAAATTTTAGGGTGGCGGGGTTGTCTGTCGGTTATAATCGGGATTTTTTTAGGGGAAGGGGGTGCAGGCTATAATCGGGATTTTTTTGGGGGATATAACCCTTCCCCCTGCCCACCTATCATAGGTGAAAAAGGGGGGGGCAGGGTGGGGTCCACGTCCACCCCCCCTAGCCTCGAAATTTTGGGACCCCTCTAGACGAAACGAAAATCCCCCCTCCCCCCAAATTTCCTGATTTTTTACCACTGACCACCCTCCTCTAGAATTTGAAATCTGTCCCCCTCCCTCCCCCTCCGAAAAATTTTAGGTACTTTTTTTATACTAAATTTTCTTCCAAAAACGAGAATTTTCATCACATATTCATGCTTTTACACCCTTTTTATACCTGAATATCAATTTTTATTCAATAAAATGTAGTTTTATCCTATAAAAAGAACAATTATTAAAGTTATTATGGTTTAAAACTGTTTTGCTATGGACACCGGACTCCACCTGACCCCCCTCTAGATTTCAAAATTTCGTACCCCGAGTCGACTACCCCTAAAAAGCTAGGGGGGCCCGGACCGGACCCCCTCTGGAACTCTGGGTGGGGGGAACAGGGGGATAGTTCCCGCCTGTCGTTTTTGAAAAAGCGCTGGATAGAATGCAGTTTTTCTGAACAAGCACTAAATAAAATGCATTTTTCGTGAAAAGAAACTTTAGTTAGTTTTTAAAAATTTCGCGCCGTTAGCGCGGTTTTTTAATTGTTTATTCCTTCAAATATTTTTTTAATATCAGAAATTTTAACCCAAAAACTTAGAGTTTAACCTAAGTCTAAAATGGCTTAAAATGCATTGAAATTGCAAAAATTTTCGCGATTATGGCGTCATTATGGGTCAAAGATAGTGCCATAATTTTTGGGTACTTTTTCATTTTTGGGCGGGGGAAGCAATGAAACGGGTGGGGGGCAAATTCTTCAATAAAGCGCGGGGAGCATTTCCATATCGTGCACAGGTCTTGAATTAGAAATTATAATTTTGGGTTATATAAATAGTACAAATTAATATTAGTGTCAGTCAAGTCAAGCAAGCACTTTTTGTCTCACACTCAGCATTTTTTCTTTTGATAACATTTTTAATAATATGGTAAAATCAAAAATACCAAACTGGGTTTGTTTTAAGTAATTGATGAAAATAAAATAATGTTTAAGTGCTTAATATCTTGATGATTAAAATATTGGAAACTAATTAAGTAATTAAAGCAATTCAAAAAACTTGCCATTAATTTCACCGAATTGCCATTATGTTCACCAGAAAAAAAAACTAATAAAAAAGTTTTTAAAAAAATAATCAGTGAATTTTTTTGTTTTATATTTTAAATTATTAAATATGCATGTGACGATCAATTGATGACAATGACAATGACAATTAAAAGCTTAATTTTTCTTTATTTTGCTTAATTTTCACCCAACCACGTTTTTTAGCTTGTAGCAGCAGGCAAAATTTTTTGTAAAATTTTGGAACTAAAGCCCCCTAGTGCTAAAGCTAGTGCTCAAAAAACTGTTTGCTAAGTTGTTTTTTTTATTTATTGATATTCAATCTTATTTTAATATTAGCTTGTTCAAACTTTTGAAAACGTACAAAAATGAGTTTTCAAGAGGTTTTAACATTATTTTGGTAACGTTTTTTTCAAGACAAAATAAAGTGAAAACTACAAAACAGTGTTTATGATAGTAAATTTTGACCCAAAATCATACCCAAATTTTGGCTCGGAAGGGGGAGGGGGGTCGATTTAAGATTCTTTGAGGGGGGGTAGGAGGGTGTAAAAATTTAAAATTTATTGGGGACTAGATTTTTTTCTTTTGGGGTATCCGAAATTTCGAGTCTAGGGGGGTAGACTCTACCCTACCCCCCACCTTTATACTCATGCAGTGGCGTGTCCAGAGGGGGCGGGGGGGAAGCGGCCGCCCCCCCCCGAAATCCGGCGAAGCCACCCGAGAACACGTTTAAGGGAGAGAAAATTTTCTAAATAAATACAGAAATCGACCAAACAACATTAATAACATAACCAGACCTGTGCACTGCCCCCTGGGGTTTTATTGAAATTTTTTAGTTTTAATTTTAATTTTTGGGCTCAATAGGAGGCGATACATTAAATAAAACTACTATAAACATTATTAACTTTTTATTAACGTTTTAAACACCGTTTAAAACGAGGAGAAAAAAACTTAAATTTTGTTTTAATTATCTCTGGAATTAAATTTCTCATATTTAGCGCCCTGGAAATTTTTTCCCCCCCCCCCCCCCCCCCCACCTTGAAACTGGGGGGCCCGCCCCCGGGGCCCCCCCCCGGGGGCCACCCCAGACCCCCCCAGGGAGCCGCAATAAAACGGGGAAGCAAGCAGGGAAGTAAACCTCCCGGGGAAAAAAAAGGGGGGAAAAAAGGGAAGAAAAAAAAAAAAAAAGAAAAAGGAGAAAAAAAGCGAAAAAAGGAGGGAAAAGGAAAAAAGAGAAAAAAGCGAAGGTAAAAATAGGTCTAAAATGGCTTAAAATGCATTGAATTAGGTTAAAAACTGCAAAAAAATTCGCGATGATGGCGTTATTATAGGTCAAAAATGGCGCCATAATTTTAGGTTACTTTTTCATTTTTGGCGGCGGGCAATAAAACGGGGGGCAAATCCTCCAATAAAGCGGAGGGGCATTTCCAGACTGTGCACAGGTTTGCATAACACTTCTCTTTATTAACCATTAATAATAATTATTTATGTGTATCTTTGTTTTTAAAACAAATTTTATGAACGCATTTCTACAAAAGGTCTTAATTGAACAGTTTAAAAAAAATTTTAACTACAAATTTACAAAGATAAATATGGAGGCTCTTTCATAGATACGTGTACCAATTTTTTACTCGAACAAACCGGATGTAAAATACATTATTATATTCAACATTGTTATGTCCTAATCAAGACTTTCAGAGCTAGATTTTTAATAAAAAACAAAAACCAATCAGTTTTAAAGAAAGAGAAGACTTAAAAACAATAAAGTATAATAGTTTTAAAAAGTAAATATGCGTATAAAATCATAAAAAAAGTAACCAAAGAAAGAATTATATATTAATTTAAAATTAATGCTGACTAAAAAATACGTTTTGCGTCTGGAGCTGTTTTCTTATTTACTAACTAAAAATTTATAAACATTTTTGTTTAACAATTTTAACATATATTTACAGTGGGTCGTGTTGGGAGCGTATACGAGTCCCACTATTACTTCCTACTTCCTAAGGACCGTGTTTACCTTTACTTTTGCATAAATATGAAATTTGCACCTATCCTATTGAAAAAAAGCATGCTTAATTATGAATGGCTTATTTATTTTTTAATCATTCATTTTTCCATTGATAATTTACTAGTGCTTGCATTAAAACAGAACACCAAGAAAATAATTCCAAGATAACCTGTAATTTAGTCTTCTTTGTTGGACTTTTTGGGGTTGTTCACAGAGATGTAGTGATACAAAATCACCAACACAAAAAGTGTGACGCCCAAAATATTAGCGAAAATACCCAATTGGACATCGGAGATCATTTTTGAATGATATTTAGAACTTCTTTTCGTTAAATAATCTACAAAAAACAGACTATTGATAAAAACGTAAACACAAGGAAGTATGACAACATAGGAAGAAAATTTTAGGAGTTGTCTGAGGAGAGAGGAGAAGAATCTTCTGTCCTAAATAGTCATCTTGGACTAGTGGCGTGCCCAGTATTTTATTTTGGGGGAACGCTCTGGGGGGCGGCAAACACTAATTCTGAAGGGGGTGTGGTGAGAACGGTTGGGGAAGCTAGGGGGTGGTTGGTTACCATAGGTGGGCAGCCTCACATATTTTTTAGGGGGGGTGGGTATACCCAATTCCTGAAATTTAGGGAGTGGTGTCCCAAAAAAATTTTGGGGTATACTTCAAATACCCTATTTTTAGCGTTTTTAGTACTGGTGGGACCCCTCCCCCCAATTTTAGAGGGGGTGTCTTGAGTACCCCCAATTTTTAGGGGGGTGTGTCGGCTATAATCGGGATTTGGGGGTATAACCGCCCCCAACCCCTTCCCCCTGCCCACCTATGGTGGTTACCAGGGGTAAAACGAATTTTGAATTCTAGGAGGGGGTCCCAGGGGGGTCCAGACCTCCCCTAGTTTTTAGGGGGGTCAACCCGGGATGCGAAATTTTGAAATCTAGAGGGGTTCAGATGGGGTCTGGGGTGTCCAAAGTAAAACAGTTTTAAACCAAAATAACTTAAATAATTGTTCTTTTTACAGGATAATACTACATTTTATTGAATAAAAAGCGATATTCTGGTATAAAAACGGTGTAAAAGCATGAATATGTGATAAAATTCACGTTTTTGGAAGAAAATTTAGTTATAAAAAAAGTACCTAAAATTTTCCTCAGGGGGAAGGGTGGGGTCAGATTTCAAGTTCTAGAGGGGGGTCAGGGGTAAAAAAATTCAGAAATTTGGAGAGAGGGGGCCCCCTAGATTTTAGTTTAGGGAGTCCTAAAATTTCGAGGCTAGGGGGTGGTGGACCCCACCCTGCCCCCCCCCTTTCTCACCTATGGGTGTCAGGGGTGAGAGCCATAGGTGTTTTTGGTCGGGTCCGCTAGGGGGGGGGTCCACCCTCGGGTGGAAGGCCAAAATTTTTTAGGGGGGGTCCAGGGGGGTCTGGACCCCCCTGGCTTTTTAGGGGGGGGGGGTCGACCCCGGGTGCGAGATTTCAACTTTAGGGGGGGTCAGGGGGTCCAATTTTTTAGCAAAATTTTTTAACTCAATAATTTAAGTGTTTTTAAGTCTAATATTGAATTTTATGTATTAAAACAGCCTATTTAGGCCTAAAAAGTGTATTTAAACACTGTTTTTAACTAAAAACCCATGTTTTTGACAGTAAATAAAAAATATACTTCCAAATTGGTTGGGAGAGAGGGGGGAGCGGGGTCAGCCTCGCTAGGGGGGTCAGGCCGGACCGCTCTCGAGCTTGGGGGGAGGGGGGGGCCCTGAATTTTTTCTAGGGGGGGGTCCAAAATTTTGGCTCTAGGGGGGGTGCACCCCTCTGTCCCCCCCCCAAAAACACCTATGGTGAGAGCCCCCAGCGGGGTCAAGGGGCAGAACACCGTGTCAGGGTGTCCAGAAATTTGGATTGTTGAGCATTTGACTGCGAAAATTTGATTGCCGCGCACTTGATCGCCGAACTTTACCGCTAAGCATTTGATCACCGCAGGATTTCATATAAATTTTATGCAAATTTCTTGTTTTCCTTTACCTTCACCAAATCAACACACACCACAACTGACTTGAGCATAAACTTGCAAAAACTATTGTGAACTTCGCAAAAATTGTTCTTTTGTCTATCAAAAAACCTTGTTTTAGTGGTTATTTTTTGGATTTTAGCTTTTGAAAAAAATTATGAGACAATTTCTACCCAAAAATTGCCCTTTTTTGGCATGTACAATTTATGCTACCTATTAGGAAAAAAATTAGTAAGCCTTTAATCAGCCGCCCCCCCCCCGAAACGGTCAGACAGGGGGAAAATAAATATAGTGGCTGGGCGCCAAACTATAAAATAATTTTAGTACCACAATTGACCCCAAAACTCAAAAAATACTTCCGCTTCGCTTCACTCAGCGGTCACTTTCTATAGTATACATATATATATCTGGCTATTTATCTTGCCTTATGCTAATGTTATTTCAAAGTTAGTACAATATTTTTTATAAGTAATAAGTACTACACAGAAAGCAAAACAAACAATCATATTGGTTGATTTATGTACCTCCCCCCTCCTAAATTTTCCAGCCACCTATAGCATTGGCTTGTATTTTTTTCATATAGGTAGGTTTAGGTACCCTAGAAAACATGAAGTCAAAATGCTGCTTATGTGCTTTGGTTTTTAATGTGGGTGTAGCCAAGGGCTCTGAAAAGTTCTCTAAATTCCTTTTTTGTGAAATCCAGGCTCTGCCAATGTGTGCTACTAACAGACCTGTGCACAGTCTGGAAATGCCCCCTGCTTTATTGGAGGATTTGCCTCCCCCCGTTTTATTGCCCCCCACCAAAAAATGAAAAAGTACCCTAAGGGGGGAGGCTCCGCCCGCCCCCCAAAATTGGGGGGTGGGGTGGCGGAGCCTCACCCCCAAATTATTTTGTACTACAATCCCCCCCAAAAAAAATGAAACCCTGGGACGTCCCTGTTTTTAATCAAATTAACATTTTTTTTGTATTAGGTATGAAAAAATACCTAAACTGGTAGTTAAAAATATAATTTTTTTCATGGTAAGTACAATTTTTTTTAAACTAACAGTTTTTTCTAATATTATAACCGTTTAAATACCCATCATATTTTAGCTGTGAAAAAAAATTCACATTTTTAAAAAACAACTTATTTTAATAAAAATAAATTATATTATCATTTTGTTTGATATTTAGGTTTTTTTAAGGCTTAGGAACAATAAATCGTTGAAAAACTAAGTTTAAATTAGCGTTTAAAGCCAAACAAATTTTGTTGTTTATGTTTATGGCGGTCCATGCGACTTTCAATTTTTTTTTAAATTTTTGTGTTCTTTAGACTTCTGGCATTGTTAAGACATAGTTTCTAATTTAGTTTGTTTGTTTACAAAATTTTTTCCTTTACAACATAAATTGCAGATGCTGAAAAAGGGAATTTTTGGGTGTCCATTAGCTCACATAGGTGTCCGACCCCTGACGGCTAGGGGGGGGGGTTTGACCCCGGGGTCAGCCCATTTTTTACCATTTTGTAGGCCCAGGAGGGGGGGTCAGCCTGGACCAAATTTTCGAAAAATTTTGACCCCTGGGTAGCCTGGACTGAAGGGTCCTTAGGGGGGGAGCCCTGGATGGGGATGATCAAGGGGGGTAATAGCCTGGACCTGCCAAAAAAACTTTTGGAAACTGTTAAAAACGTTAACATATTATAAGAGGTACCTTTTTGTTGATTTTTTTTGCTTCCGGTAAAAGTTTGACCAGCTTCTTTCTATTTTCCGGTTACATAATAAATAATAATAATCATTGTATTTTGTTTTCATTTCATTATTTTGCATGCGGCAACTTGCCAAGTGTTGAACCAACGGTGCAGTCGTCAAAACGGACCGTTTGTTTTAAAAAACGGTTTGTTTTTAAAACGAACATCTGAATTTTATTTTTATTTTTAATGTAACGTACCAACCAGTTTGTAAAAAACCTAAGGTTTATTATAAATTATAAAATTTGATAGAGCACTAAAATTTGTTATATTTATGAGGAATATATACGTATATGAAGTTAAGGCACGAGACTTTGGTGCGCGCACGAATTTTGAGCCTGTATATTTTCAGTCGCGCGCACGAGAAAAAAAAACGATTTTTATGCCTATCGCACATTAAGTAGATAGGGGGGGGGTGGAACAGCTGTTAGGATGGAGGGTCGAACCGCCTTCAGGCGGGGGTCGGCCTGGACCGGGGATTTGAGGAGCAATACGTAACTGAACGGGTAACA